>QNGE01002887.1:0-69310 GCA_008508345.1 Paragonimus westermani
TAGTGATAACTGACGGGGTTTTATTTTTTGGATCAGTTCCAATAACCTTGACTACGATTTATACACTTTCCAAACCTCGTGTTTTCTGAATTTTTGTTCTTGTATTTCCCGTCGGACACTAGACTGACACAATCATCGGTGCAGTGGATAATCCAGTGTCCACCGAAATGCTGTTTAATTGGCTGCAGGGTCAATTGTTTCCATAAAAGATTAGGAGGTGTGCCGGATGTCGTGTACGTTTGTGCATAGCAGTGGTGGGCGTGTGCTGAATATAGTCATTGCTCACATGGATAGTTCAAAGGATCAACTCACTAGACCTTGTAGCTTATTGTCTAAATTGGGTTGAAATGGGAAGTACTGACCCAGTCCATTTTTTAAAATGGAAAAGATCCCGCTGCTTCAATGTACCAAAACGACGTGTTCGAATTTTAACAACCATGGACATATTTGAAGTGCTGCCTCCAGGGAAGTAGGCTAATGCAGAGTTCAGAACCTCAAAGCTAAGATGCAACTAGCTAGTTGATAAAAACCGGCTACTTCGTTCTTGTACTGCTCACATAGACATCAACATACAAGCGTATGCTGACATTTGGTCATAGTTACCTCGTTATAGCTAACCTTACGTTAAGTTAGAACCTATTGGGAATGAAGTGCAGTTTGTTATAATCGAAATCTCCAATTGTTCATCGGTATTAATACCCATTATTCTTAAGTTTATTGTGGTTGACGTCTGCCTGACCGCGGTTCGTTGGTAGGAGGATTAAGTACTAGCGATAATCAGATGTGTTATCGTTTTGCGACTAAAGTGGCTAGACGGGCGAAGCAGTTTTTGTAAAATGTTGTGGCTAAACCTACGAAAATGCTGATTTGGCTAAGCGTTGAGTATTTTCAGTTCTGCTTCGTGCCCATGAGTTTTATGACCGCGGCTAACGACAATCTGGTTGGCAGTTATACAAGCTCAGAAGGTCCGCACCCAGAACTTCGGTTGAGAGAGGAATCTACTTTGTCGGTGAGCATGTACAGAAGAAAATCTATGGCCATGTGCTTGGTTGAGAAATGGATTAGTCGAACAGTTGGACTGAATGTGGAAAGTACTTTCCAAAATGTGTGGCGTTCAGGTCAGGGTTGTCCGAAGCTCTGAGTTTCTCTTGAGAAGGTCGGTTGCAAATATTTGCTGACATTTTACAAGTTTGTTTACAAAATAAAGCAAAAAATGTGGTGCGGAAGATTATAAACCTGGACTGCCACGGCAATGCACAACCATACATTGTTTGTCTTCAACGATAACCTCATTTGCAGCTTTTATACTCAAAATTGTCTTATTGTTCGATGACGAAATACTTTACAAATGGAAGCACGGATTTGTGTACTGCGTTGTATGAGGAAGTCAATCCGTTGTTTGTTGTTTAATGATGGATTTAGGTGGTAAGATTTGTGAGTCGAAAGCGAAAATTTCGTGTTAGGCTCTGGCGGTATCAATGGCTGAGTGAAGTTCGTACCGGGCAGACAGTGCAGTTCATCCTCAGTTAAATTCTCGCTCCAAGAATGCGTGTGGACAAAGTGTTCAGACAAACGTCTCAGAGTGTGTTCAGACGCACGATTATCCTCACCTTCCTGCATGTTGTGATTCAGTGAAACTGAACGGGGAATCCTGTTCAATCAGAAAGATGAAAAATTTAAAAATTTTCCCCAGAAATATGTGGAATTATGGTCAGTCAATATTTGTCTCTTTACTGAGCAGAAAAATCACTAATTCGATCCTTCCGCCGACTTTAAAATGATTATAAATGGCTACAGTGTTAATAAACGACTTATGTGAATAAGTGTTCGGGATCTGCGGGAAAATACCCTCGATGTACAACCGACAAGCGTCTCAACTGATACTTATACCGCACACCACTGGTAAAAGTACAGACCAGCTGTACCAACATCGTTCACTACTGTCTATGATCAGTGATTTCAATTTAACTGTCTTAGTTGGGAACAAGTAGTCCTGTTTTACTGCCGGGATAAGCAATGATGGGCTTGGGCCTGGCTGGTTGGTTTGAAGGCAGGTCATAATCGACCATCAGTTCAGTAACACTTAGCCCCAGCGCAGACAAACTCATTCGGTTAGCACTTAAGGAATCAAGTACTGTTGCCTAGAACGCATCGAGAAGAAGACCGCTTTAGTGAGTTCAGGTTGGGTTGATTAGCCCACAAATCACCACTTTCACGATCTTCACCATAGAGAACGAGATTAGTCTATGTTGCTACTTAGGACAAACGGAAAAAGGTGAGGAAAAATATTCACTATCTAAAGAAATCGGTAGTTACAACAACATTACGGTGGATAAGTGGATGTACGTTCTACCCACGTCCACTAACAATCTGGGACGATATTCCCGAATAACAATCAAAATACAATCCAAACAGACATTGAACTGAAAAAATGCGGTAGGGCTTAAAAACAAACCGTATTTTCAGCAATGGAGTGAAATTTGTAGCGATGAGGCGGTGCAGACGGTGTGCGGGACTGAACTTGACGAAATTATTTGGAACTATGATCAGCAGTTAGCTCTGGCCTGGTCTGAGACCAACAGAGAATAGAAGAGAACGCGAGGTAAACTCCAGCCAACCAGGTGGTACTCCAAGATATGACGGCAGACAAGTACGTAGTGCCCTTGAGTAAGTTAAGCAATGTCCGAAAATGCGCAAGCAGAGCGACCTTGAAGAAGTGTAATAGATGTTTTTAGGAAGAGAGCAGGCATCCACTGCGTTCAGTTAGTTGCACGACTGAAGAAAGTGGCAGTGAATCCTTAACAGGCTTTCTATATTGAGCATACACAAAACATGCGCACAGAACAGACAAGCATGAAAACACGGTTGCAGCCGGGATGCTTGGTGAAGCCAATCATTCGCTGGTAGCCACACAAGCCTTTCTCCAGCAGGGTGGCGGTAGGCAACCTCGATCATGTAACTGGGGTTAGCTACGTTCGACTACCCGTTTGCAGTGTTGTTCGCGGCGCTCTCGATGCCACGAATACGTACACAGAGGACAAATCCACGAGGTCCTCTTCCTAACACCACTGAAACATCATAGAGTGAAACTAACTCAGTGTGTGAATGATGCAAACTGTCGAGTTCAATACCTAGACTGGCGAATGTAGGAGCACAGCTACGGAGGCCGTGTACTCCCGAGGTCGTCGAACCCTCACATGTAAGTCTGTCAACTTTTACCAGCGTTCGCATGAGTGATGACTGGGTTGTGACGAGCCTCGTGTGTGGAGGTAATCGTGAACTACATAGATGATGATGATGCGTGCTGAGGTCTAATAAATGCGTGCATGGAGGGCGCGGTGGAAGGGGCAGATGGGATTTTTCCTGGTCAGTTTGACGGTTTGTTTACTCCACAACGATGAAGTCATGGTATGTCAGTTGGGTGCTGACAGGAATCCAACATATATAGCACTTGTTCATCTCCCTTCAAACCGCCAGGTTTTTTCAACACGAAAACTCTGAAGGGTGTAAAATGGAAGGTGCACAAATACAATCCGGATGAAACTTCTGTAGTGGGCTAGAAAGTACTTCCGTTGAATTGTCTTCTGATTAGTTCTTCGTGCGTTCCAAAGTGTCCAAAATTTAGACAAACATACGGGAGGGAGCAGCCTGGAGGAAATATGAAACTCACCAAAGGTGGAAGTTGGACATAAGCGACCTTTTGAATGCAAATTTTTAAAACGTTTTCAGACGGACGATCCTCTAGACTACAACGACGTAGGCCAAGTTCCAGTGGATGTACAGTAAAATTGTTAGAAGTCGACGTAGAATTTAAAAACTGGTTAACGCGAAAGACTTTATGCGGTGAACATACATAGGCAGAAGTCAACAAACAGATGAAGTGGCACGCCTAGGATTATTACGGGATGTCTAAGCTGACATGTATCCACAGGAGGGCCAAGCGTATGAAGACCAATCAAACTGAAATGTAGCGGATAGCGTAGGCTCGTTGTCAGTCTGTTATCCGCGCGATCGTATAGTGACTTGGAGTTGTCCGTGAATTGCACAAAGCGAAAGGCTCACTGTGTACTGTATGGCTTTACACGGCGTTTGGTGTGATTCTGGCAAATAAAGTGAATAATAAAGATCGCAGTTGACTGTGTATCAACCAGCAAACGGACTTGGCCATGCTGTGGAGACACTAATGGTAGTCGTGTTTCACTTGCATTACCAACCTCAGTTAGTGCTCACAGCGTCACAATGTGTGGTGTCGGATGTGATGTGCCATAGCAGAAGCTACATTCTTATTGTGGTGGATTGTCAGGTCGGAGGTGCGAGTTTTTCGGCCGAATACCTCAACGCAGGGGGGAGGTACGTTCAAAAGCCTGCTGCGATCGAANTGACTGGCGATTTGGACAATAAAGATTGTGCTTTACTGGACGACATCTCGCTACATTATGACTTAGCGACAAGGACTGTCTCTGGTTTGGTTCTGGATGTTGGGGCTGTCGTGACGGAAAGAAGATGGGGAGCACGTTGATACGTCCGAAGAACTGTCCGTGTCAGAAGCGTGAAGTAAATGTTGAACTGTCTGATCTCAAGAGGGAGCAACCTGTTGATGATCCTGTGGCAAGCGTTAGTGGTTTGAGACATGAGGCGCTCAAGTTGGGGTGGGTAACATGCTGCTTAAGACTGTAAGATCGATAACATCAAAGAAATGTCCCAGATTTGCCTATTCTTTTGACCACAGATTTGGCCGAACGCAACTGGGCTTGAGATAAGCATCGTACTTCATGCAATGGATGGGTGTTCGTCTCAAAGTCAGGCGGCCTATCAGTTTGCCATGGCCTCAACTATATAACAAGTGATACAACCTTCTGCGTCCACATTCACGAGTTAACTTGTCTACTGGTGCTGTCGTGTTCTGAACACCTTTGTGTTTGACACCCAGTTGAACTTTTGATAAAGTAGAGCGTTTGAAGTATTTCTGGGCTTACAAATGACCGAGAAATTAGCTACACCTTGCAGTAGCATTTGTTGATATGTCTCTAGGCGACCGTCTAAATGCAGCCTGAAACTCTTGGTTTACCGGAGATTTGCCGAAATATATGAGAAACAACATAGTATATCCGTGAATTTTTAAAAACAGAATAGGCAAAGAGTCACTCTTACACATATCACCGTCTCCCTGCGAGGTTGCGCGAACGAGATCCTCACAATTTCTACAGCAGTTTCCCAGGAATCGTGCCCGTCATTCCTGCTTGCGGTAAACTGTTAATACGAACATATTGAGGCGCTTCAATTTACCCCTTGCTCAGGTTGTGCTCAATCTTGGTACTGACAATACCCCGGGTTCTTTTGATAGGTATAGGTTAATAAAAAAGTGTGTCAAGTGGATGGAATTTTTTAATTTACGTAATCAGGTTTCAGGATTACTGCTGTTGCTCTTAGGTGACATAGCTCGCTGAGGCATATTGTGACTTTTAAATGGTTGGGTTGTTCGCGGAACATACTCAGCAAACGCCACAGTTTCTTTAGAAATGATTCTTTGTTGAAGAAACCATGCTATACCACTTAGTTAAAGCATCCAAACCCACCAGATGCAATAATAATGTGTGAATTCTGGCCACAAAGGCTGATTTCCGTCACCCTTACTTCTGTCATACCACATGATCTTCCTCTGCTTCGTGTGCAATAGAGAATTAAAATTTGCTTTATCCATCCACCATAAGCACTTACCCGCCTGACTTTAGTTTGAAAGGTGCCAAAAGTAACCCTTGTGTTTGCAATTACTTCCCGTAAAATTAATAGTTTCTAACATAGAATATAGCCGTGTTAAGATTAAAGCCAACAAACCAAATTGGTGCTGTTGGTTCGTATTCTTTTATTCGCTTTGAGCTACAATTACCCAACGTTTCATAAGCTAGTCGGGGATCCCGTTTTTTGGCCTAAAAGCGCCTCCTTCCCCACGTAAACGATTCTGTCCAATCAGAATGAGCAGAAATTCCAAAATTAGTCCAAAGATAACCTTCAGTATCTTTTCATTTGTTTGACCTGTAAACCGCCAGGTTTATTGTTAGTTCAGCGAACTTCAGTATTTTTGTTAAATGTTCCTCGGTTTCTTGATTCGTGAAAATTTGTAGGTCCCAATGCACTACATGTATGCTATGTACTTCTTCTCTCTTACTCACGTTTTTAGCCCGAACAGAGCAATTTTTTTACATTTGTCTTTTGATTTGACTTGTGGGCTATTAACGGGATCAGCCGCGTTGTTGTTCGGGACAAAGGTTTTATTTTTGGTTACTTTTAAGTGAAAAATTCAAGCTCCCTTAAGCACTACCCACTCTGTTGTCGGTCCAACTTGTTAATCCCGACTTCTGTAGTATGACCTTAGTGATATGGATATTCAGCACCAATTCAGCCTACCACTTTCGCAAGCTGAGTCTCCGTAGGCCTCTTTTACTATGTCTGTCAGGTTTTCTTTTAGGTTGCCCACTTCCTGCCCATTGAATGCAATCGACAACTATCCAAACGCTGATATCCAGTAAAGTATCAACCTTTCGATATTTTTCGCCATTGTTGTGGACTGATAAAAAGGGAACAGGGGCATCGAGTGAATGCTCGTAGTACGATCTTCTTCCTCCCGTCATCATTAAAATTCCGTCATTGTAAGTTGAGAATAATCCATGGACAATGACCTTACTCAGAAGGAAATATTTGTAATCGATCTGAAGTTGGTAACCTTCCAGCGTTTTTATAGACGATCCTTCAGACTGGAAGATGATTACCACCATCACCCAGTCACACAAAACGAAATATTCCTTCCATTCCATGCCGCATAACAAGAAATCCATGTGAACAAAATGTATGCAAGTTCAAAACACGTGGAGCTGCAGGACGATAACCTAAGGGGTGATGACCTTAACATTTGAGTTGTTCACGCAAACAGTCTTGTGATTTGCTAACGAGTGCCATAATAGTTATCCGAGTTTTTAAGAAAAGTCAAAATGGCCGTCCTTGTAATGCCATTAAACGGTATGTGATAAAGATTTGCTTTGTTTAACCGTTCACATAACTCAAAGAGTAATTCACAGACAAATCCATACAAAAAAGATCTCTATTGTTCATTAGCTGTGCATGAAGCCATGGTAGGAATGAGTGTTCAGGAGAGTATTGTATATTTTGGTCAGGCTGGGGTGGGTAATAAATTTCGGGTTAAAGACATGCAATTGCCTAGGAACACGTCATTAGGTATGTATGAAAGCTGTAGTCACATGCTTGAATGACGTCTTTATGTTATCATTTACTCTGCCACAACTAGACACCGATGGATGTCTATTGAATAGAGTTTGCCTTATTTGGTTGTACCCGCAAGGTCACAAAAAGGTAATAACCTTCGCCAATGTAGGTGCTGCTTGTCGAAGCGTCTAGTCTAATCTATACATTGATTAGACTTTTCACCAGCTTAACCCTGACGAGAAATCGACCGACGGATACAGACAACAGTTATCGTGTCAAACGCCCAGGCTTGACGTGCGCAATCGCAACCGCAGTTTACACCTCATTTGACCTTCCCCTGATCACTGGCGTGATGACAGTTTACACTCATTGATTGTCCATAGTGGCGGCCTAGCCAGCCAGTGATAGTAGACGTGATAGTTGACGTTTTGGGGGTGAACCCGTATACTGCCATTCACCTGTCAACCCACACGGCATCTGTGATCGCAGTCTGGAAGATTGTGTGGAATATTTACCCCACCTGTAAGGTGACAGGTGGTGATTTTCTAACTGCACGTCAGTCACAACAGTGTCTGAACCCTAACTACACTAATGAAGGTTTTAGGTCTTCTTCACAGAGAACTCATCAGGAGACTGAAGAACTTAGCCCTCAAGTGGTGCAGTCACTGTGTCATATGCATAAAATTGGTAGTCCACTTTTGGAAATGATAAGAATACACCTCAGACTGTCTTATTGGGTTCTTAGAGGTTTGGCACGATGTTAAACATAAACGCATAACCTTTGGTAGTTTCCTTTAGTTTAGGACTTTTGTATTCGAACCACTGGCCACAGCCGTATACTTCTATATGATACGGGTTTTACCTGCCGAACTAAAAGAGTTCAGGGGAAGTCTAAAGGTCACAAATTTGCATACGATTACATACCCATCCTATTGTTCCTTGTAAAATCAATCAAATCGTCCAGGAGATTAGCTGCCATTACGAGATTTCCCAAGTAGCTAACGCTAGAATGTACAAGTGCCACTTTTTAACTCTAGGACTGTATTGCTGTTGAGAGAATTCTGAGCTCCTGACACTGCCTCGTAGTCCACCTAGTGTAATGGGGTCTAACGACCGCATTAAATTACTCGTCAGTAGTCAGACGGTAGCAGGTATGTGGATGTTGAAGTTACCTGGGCAACTAAAAGAAACAATGGAGTACCGTCTGGCAAGAAACACTTTGATATACATGGATTGGCAAAAAAACTTCGGAGTTCCGGCACTGTTGTTATGGGCAAATTATTGTTTGTGTTCGAGGTGATGTCGGACCACACATACTGTGTCAAATTTCTGGGCAGATAATCATTGTGCCACTCACGTTGTTTCCGCAGCACGACACACGCCATTTGAGGAAATGTGGCTCTAGGCACCGATCCGAATCCAGCTGAAGCCCAGCCGTTTCACAATTGACTTTTCGGAAATTACACGAACAGTGTGGTCAAAGCGGCGACCGCAAGAGCAGGAGACAAAAGTACCGATGCAGACTGTGTATTGAACTTCACTGGGCACGATTTGTGCGTTCGTTTATTTTTTCCCACCATATTTGAAATTCACGGGTGTCGACGCACCTGACACTGTGAAGATGTCCATCGTCTACTTGTTAACAGTGAATTCTTAAGTCGAGTAGGATAAACGGTAATAGTGAGAATAAGGTCGCTGAACGGCTGAATCGCGTGCATAAGCTTTAGTTCCAAGCTTACCAGCACACTAAAGTTGATGGGCTAGTATTAATAGCATTGACACAACAGGAGATCTGACAAACGGCTAATTCAAATATCGCGTTAGAGATACAACATCAGGATTGGACGAACGGTCTCGGTGTTGTGCCTTCCGTTATTCGCCAATTCATCTGCTCTGTATTCCACCACTTAACATACAGTTTATGATGTTGCATGTGTTGATGAGATCAGCCAATGACAGGCTGTGATTTCCCTAACACTGTTGTACATCAATAAATTCGGCATCTCAATTCATGAATAATAACTGCTTACTGCTACCAGTGCCAGGTCTTCTCCTTATTACTTGCGTGGGAGGTTTCAATTCAAGTGCGATTCCTAGAGCTATTCGAGGTCCCTAATTCCCAGTATCACACTAACCACTACGGAGCAAGCAACCGGCCTACAGGTATCAGTCCCTGAGAAGACCTGCAAGTAATCGATGTCCAGCATAATGGATGTTACAAACCGAACAAATGAACACTCATGTAGTGACCATTGATCGTGTGGTTTCTCTAAGGATCCCGGCTGCAACCGTGTCTTATTGCTTGTCTGTTCTGTTTGCATGATTCCGTGTACGCCTGCTATAGGAGGCCTGATGTGAACTCAGTTCCGCTTTCTTCAGCCGTGCAACTAATTGCACGCAGCGAATGCCTACTCCTCTTCTAACGATTCATCTTCTCTTTCATGCTTCAAGGTCGTTCAGTCTGGATCTTTTCGAGCGTTGTTTAATGTACTCGAAGTTTCTACGCACTTCTCACCTGGCGCGCTTTTGTGTGCCGTCAAGTGGGCTGGAACCCACCTCGCGCTTCTTTTCTTCCCTCTCTTGGTTGCTGCCGTTGGACCCAGATGAGACTAGAACTAACTGCCTATCAAATTTCCTAACATTGCTGGAAATATACGGTTTGTTTCCAAACCCTAATGAGTTCTTTTAGTTTGCTGTTTGTTAGGGCTATATTCTGATTGTTCATAAGGAAGGACTTTTTAAAACATTAGTGGAAGAGGGTCGAGCGCACACCCACCTGTCCACTACACTCGTTTGTCACATGATGTTTCAAGACGGATGACAAAACGAACGTTTGGAGGTCCAGTGATGCTGGTTATTAACACTAGCTATTCGCTCCAACAAGACTTCCTGGGGCGCACTGAGAAACTCATGTGATAAACATTAAAAATATCGCTGGACAGACAGTATGGGCACAAGACTGAATGAAGTCGTCAAAACAGTACTGAACTAGAAGGGAATTGAGAGGTCTACAAATTACACAGTACGTGTCAATCACACAATAGCTGTTGCAGAATTGGACTACTGACTAGAACCAGGGGTATGAATCCAAATGGAATAGTGAGTTTCCCTACAAATGGGGTTACAGTACTAATGTATAGCATCTTTCTAGTTGACCCTGGTGACGCGAAATGAGAGTCTACTAGATACTAATGTATACAGTGCCCATCTTTGACAGATTTTTCCTAAACCGCGACAAGTTTTTGAGTAAACAGCCCTAATTGGTTGGTTTCTGTATTTTGGTGCTTCTAAATAGGTATTTATTCTTTTCTTTTGGACTAAAAACTATCGGCATAAAACAGACCAGAATTTTCGTCGCCAGTAAGTTTCCTATAGTTTGTATTAGTCAACCCACGGAACTGAACACATCACTAGGTTGTACGCACTGAATGCATGAGGGGATCTTCCAGGGGTTTGGGACAGACTAACAACAATAGCAGTTTGATAGGGATTTGTAAATTTCAGTAGCACGCTTAAATATTCTGAAAAGCACTTTCAAAATCGCCAAAATTCCTGACCAATTATTAATTTTGGCTTACTTTTTCTCACCTATTGTAATTCTCTTTCGTTGCATCTGTGACGGTTTGGCCACA
This sequence comes from Paragonimus westermani, assembly GCA_008508345.1. NCBI lineage: Eukaryota > Metazoa > Platyhelminthes > Trematoda > Plagiorchiida > Troglotrematidae > Paragonimus > Paragonimus westermani. The sequence continues at coordinate 10,851 of QNGE01002887.1, forward strand.
TCCGTTTGCTTTCGAAGGCGACTCAGTTTGGCATGGTTGAGCAAAACTGGCGTCACTTTGCGACTGAAAAGAAACTGATTCCGGTGAAAGTGGTCCGCTGGTGTCAAACTCTCGTGGTTTTGAAAACGTTCTGCGTTTTGGTGGTTGGGGGACTGGTCTGAAAAGTGGTGTGCAGTTTTGCCTCAACACTGGATCGTCAGACAGTCCGATCTGTGGGCGTGCGCACAAAGTTTCCAGCAAGTTTCTGGCTGAATCCAAATTACTGGATACGACGGATGAGGGTTTAGTTTGATCCGAATACAGACCCGGAGATTTTGAATGACTACACGGCCTTATTGGAAAAGTGGGTTCCATTGGAAGATTATCACCAAATTTCGTCGACATAATTGCGTGAAAAGAATTCTCCGGTGCAGAACCGAAAATCTGCATAGTATTCAACCGAACACAACAAACAGTATGGTGGATTAAGCTCGTTTCACGTGAACTGGACACACTTGGATTAACGTTTTGGCACAAACTTGTAGAATTATTTGATACCGACAGAAATTTCCGCCAGTCTTAAAAAATGCAGCGTAACGAACAAGCTCTTTTTCAATGATTCGTTATCAGGTTACTCACAACACAACTCGTCACATTTTTACAAAGGAATCAAACGGATGTTTAATGAGATCGGTCAAATCAATATCGAACTGAAGTCAACTACCCATTTGAACAGGTTAACCGCGTGTGGGGTTGGCCAAGACAGTGACATAGCCCGAACTAAAAGTTTCTGAGCACACAGACAGCGGGATGAAAGAGATCAGCCTCGTCTAACAGATCAGAAAACTGTACACATCGGATCACTCTTCAGGAGCGACTAGCTAGTCAAAACTATCCCGTGTAGGCTCTCAAGTGCAGTTGATAAAGCATTTTGCGTCGCAAACTTACGTATCCGGTTTCATGCCTACACCTAAACATAAGGTGCTTACTTCTGTAACCTTGTTCCATGTACACTGGTTCTGATGTTCGTGTGGAACGAACGGCCGGGCGTTTGTCTGAACGGATTCGTGAATAAAATCCAGCTTGGCTAAACAGTGGAATAACGAAATCAGTCAACAGCCCCATACAACCTCACCTGGGGGATTCCAATCACCCTGTCAACGAGTCGAATGCATTTCGCTCAACCTACCGAGTCAGCATCACCCAGTCGAGGACAGAGAAGCTAAGGATTCTTTTCACAGTTGAAATCATCAGAATTCGCCTGTGGAACCCGTGTGCTCAGAAACGCATAGTTCGGGTTGTGTTACTGTCTTGGCCATCCGCTCACTTGGGTAACCTGTCAAAACCCATTGTTCAAATGGGTAGTTGACTTCACTTTGACAGTGATTTGGCTGATCTCATTAAATACCCGTTTTCCGTTCACCCCTTTACCGATTCCTCTGTAAAACTGTGGTATAGGTTGTAATGTATGTAGCCTGATGATGATTGAATGAAAAGGAGACTGTTCACTAAATTATATTTTTCAACCATTCACTAATCGCTCCCATATTTTTCACTCTGTCAGCGTAATAAAGACGCTGTGTTGTGCCACGGTTGAACACAATAGAAAACGAGGAATCAGAAAGGTTCCATGTTAAGCTGTGAACTTGACGGATCAGATTACCTGTAACAGAAGAAGTTCGAAAGTCTTGGGGTGAAAGGAGTTTGATAGAGTTGATGCATTACGCAATAGTTATGAATCCCTTAGCAACTAAAACTCAAATTTGGTTGTAAGAAAGCTCCTAGTGCAACCACATCCTTTTGCTAGGCAACTATGTCTTGTGGTGCAAAGGAAAGCACATTCCTATTGGGGTCCGGTTGGTTTTCGCAAAATCAATATCAGTGATTTAACACATAGGTTTTGGTGATTCTTGGTAAAGGGCAGTGGTGCTCCTACAACAGACACGCACAGGGATGCTTTTACAAGAGAGTTTTCTGTAAGGAGGAGTACCGGCGAATCTTCGTTTGTTAGTTCATTCGCATGCAACTGTACAAGTAATTTTTAGGCCTCTCTGTAACAACAGGTTTCTGGTACAATATGACACTAACCAGCATAAGCGACGACGGAGCTTCGCAGGAGAAAGGAAAACCAAAACTTGGTTTGAAATTCGGAGGTTCCTTTTGAGCTTAGGTAAAATTCATAGCCATTTTCTCCTGCTGGGAGAAAAAGACTAGTCTTCCATGATCTTTTTTCAGTCATTGTTCTCTTGGCACATTAATAAGTACATGCTGAACTTCCGTAATTCTTGCAAACGGCTCATTTTTGTTATTCAGTGGAAAGTAGCTGAGGTTCGCGCCCAATTTGAGTGTTTTGGAGACGATTATGCCATTCCTGACTTCATCGGAAATCTCCTTATCAGATTTAATGTTCCTCTACCATCAGTGTATGTGTATGGTAGTAACGCGTATGAGAAACTCCTTATCCAGTTTTTGTTTAGTCATTCGGCTCAAAGGTTTGTACAGAAGGACACATCTAAATAAATCAAGAAGGTAACTGAAAATGATAAATCAAGGGAACAGGTTCAGTCATTGAACACAGTAAAATATCACACCCCGGTTTGTTGTGGTCAGAAGGGACATGCTACTTCAGGAAGCGTGCAACATTTGTAACCACAAAGCTTGTTCTCTGGAGAGGGCTGTTCCCTGTTGAGAACTTCTTTTTCAAGTGGAGGTATAGCACTAACATAAACTGAGCTGGACTAATTAAAAATCATGTGTAGAATACTGAAATACATTCTGAATGCCCGGTTAAGAAAGACAGAACTGCTGGTGCAAATAAAGTTTCTGCTGTAGAAGAAAGAACTCTGAGGAAGGCCACTCGAGGTGGTTGAAACTTAGATTATTACAGCTTGTTCCCAATGTTATGGCATTCTCAACCTGTTTATCAGTAACATTTTAAACACTATGCCCAAACTGTTGGATTTTGTCCGTGCTAAATTTGATGCGGATATTTAGGAAAAATGATCCACATGATCTATGTAACATTTGAAAGCACTCAGGCTACCATACAAACAGTGCGCCATTATGGTTAAAGAAATGGGTACGTGAAATGAAGGAGGTTAAAATTAATCCATGTAAAATCCGATAAATCGTAAAATTTGACTAGCCATAGGTGTGGGATAAATGAACAATACACTCACCGAGTGCTATGAACTGAGTTGTATGTTTTTGCGGTGTGAAAACATCGACAGTGTGAGTTGACAACTGTCACCGAGGGCTCCTCCGTACCATCATTCATCCATGATTCGGTTGCTTCTAGCTGATGTTCATAAGCAGTGATATCAATTCGTGAACTACGAGCGCATACAGTTAAGTGTCAGCTTCTGAATGAAGGGTGAACCATCTTCTTGTATCCGCCTCTAGCAATCAGCATCAACCCGTTCTTACACAAGTAACCAAATCCTGTCTAGCTTACACGCTTACGCGCTTATTATTCCCAAGTCAGAACGATTCACTGACCATATGTTATAAAAGCTTACTGTGGCGGTTTATAGTAAACGTGATAGGTCTGCTTTCTAATCCGTAGCCATCCCAGTCGGTTGTTACTCGGTTCTGTTTACCAACACTACACTTCAAGTGCGTGACATGCTGATTACGAATTACATGAGTTAGGGTATTTGCAACAAAAACCTTACGGTGAACGGATAACCTCTATTAATTTCCTTCAAACTGTTTACCATGGCATTGTTATAGCAAAATTAATGACCCAAAATAAACTTCACAATTAACTTGTGTTTTTGACCACTTCCATTACAAGAATGCTGTATACGCGGTTTGGACCACGTAAATGTGAATGTTTCTCGGCTACAAGCAAAGTGCTTGAATCAGTAAGGTATTATTGGTTATCTTCGGCTTTCACCAATATTAGTGTGTCCCTGAAAGACTGTAGGTGAACTGTGAGACTGCAGTATTCATAATGCTGTGGTATGCCGAGACAGCAAGTCTTATTGGATATTATAGTTTGTTACCAGGTGAACTAAGGGTAGATACAGTGCTTTGTGACTTTCACATTAAATGTCCATAACAAAACTGGTTAAAACAAACGACGATGCTTATATGCAGCGTTCCAGTAAGAGGGTACTGTGTAGCCGCATCAGATATACATGTATACGGGTCAACAACTCCATATGTTTCTGTGTGGTAGTTGTGTACTTACTCCACGGTTTGCCAGTTGTAGAAATTCGTCGACTTCGTACTCATTTCGTTCAGCTGAGTCAGATTCCGTTTTACTGCTGGCTGCACTGCTTACAGATTTTGGAGACAAAATCTGCAAATCACTGAACGGTAGTTGTGTCGTTTCCGTTTTAGACTCTTGCATGCTGGTCGGTTTTAAACGAACTTCCGTGAAAGTGGATAATGACCTGGGGATGCGAAATGGATTTTTTGAGTTGGACGGAATATACCTAGTCCCGTTCAAATCATCTGCACACTTTGATAAGGTGTTTCCCTCAAGTGCTGCTTTGTCGTAGTCTTGGTGTTCCATCGTGGCCACATGGAAAGAAGTTGAATTCGGCAAAGCGTTCAGCTTGTGGTCAGGTACCCGGTGCGTCTGTAACTGAAATTGATAAGGGACGATAGCGAACTGAACACGTGTACTGTACTATGTAGTTCACATAAGTGAGTATACCAACATTGATGACAGAAATCGAAGGGTGACAATTATTTTTGAGGTCGAACACCACAAAATTACCAGCAACAAATGAAGATTACAGCGTTTTCTTTTACTGATACAAACCTATGAATCGTGAACTATGAGTGAAATGTCATTGCATCTGTAATAGAGTGTTGACTAAGAAAGCAATGCTGATAAACAGAAATCTAAGGTTTCCCATAAGATTCTACGCTTTTCATTATTTGAAAAAAAGCGTGACTCTTCTCAAAATCGATTGCTCGTAAGATAAAACTCACTACCAAGCTAATGTCCCCATGTAGTTCGTGAATCTGGGTTTGATTAAAATAGCATACACTGAGCTCTGCGACCGTTACGAAGTTAGTTACGATGGGTGTCCGATTCTGAGCGATTAACAACATATAGAACTTTAGACACTATTTTGTGTCCACTTCATTAACATAACTGTAAAAAAACAAATTAGTTGAACATGTATTATTTTGAGGTGCTTTGCGTTTATTTCCACCTTCCACTCTTGTTTTTGCCCGGAACTTCGGAAAAGTACTAACGTAGAAGGGAATGGCGAATAGACCAAAATACACGACCAATTATAGCAACCAATAAATTGCGGAAGTGTCAAATCATCACCAGTTATTCAAAATAGAAATGGATTTGTCATCATAGTTAGTAAATCCGAACCTTACACAGAACGGATATGCGAAAACATATTGTGCGTTGTGCTGCTGTTCATTATTAAGTAAATCCTTGGTTAAACCACAACGAGTTAAAACCAAATAGTTATCGGTTTCGCAACGCTTCGAACCTCTCGATTTAAATAAATTCACATTGTACAAGCTTCAAATGATGTAGTCATCACCTGGCACTTGTGTGTTTAACACGCGGTGTGTGGACAGTCTACCAATAAAATGTATGGGTTCACGGTTCACCTGAGGTCACCGCGTAACGAGCCCAGACGCAAGCAAGGCTAGATAGTTAGTGTATGCTGTGTGTGCATGTATGAGATTAAACCACATGCGTGTAGACTGTTCGGTATGGTTGCTGATGAGTAGTCGGGGCTTTGGTTTATTTTCAAGTTGACCATCACTCACATTTGATTGCAGCATTCGCATTCAGATAGACCTTCCAGCCAGCCTCTTTCGAAAAAAAGCACTAGACCCGAGTTTCGCTCTCATTAGAGCTCGTCAGTAGGGCACATCCTTGCCACGGCCAGCATTTCAACTCCGGCCATTCCAATCATGAGGCAACCGTGTTAACCACTGCACCGTTGACCTCACATTAGGCAAGACCGAATTATCAAATCTGAACGCTCAACCACTCTCGCTTGTGAGCAATGATCAGGTTGCCCGATCGTCTCGAGAGGAGACACAGTAAGTGTCCTGTTAACTCCAATCGATAACCCCGCGATTAGGACTTCCGAGGCAGGTCGAGATCACCGAACGTATTAAACCTGCAAGGCGATATATTAGATTACTGATGAGTAGTCGGGAATTTGGTTTATTTTCAAGTTGACCATCACTCACATTGATTTTTGTATAAACTGAACATCACTCATAATCAATCACCGTATTTATACTACCACAGACATCTGGTCAGCCTTTTTGTAAACAGAAGCATTATAATTCAGTTTTGCTTTCACTGGAGCTTATCAGCAGTGCACGTCCTTGTCACGGCCGGAATAAGAACTCCAGCTAGGCTTTCAAGAGTCAACCATAGTGACCATTGCGTCAGTTGCCCCATGCTAAACAAGACTGAGTTATATGCGGACACTTAGCTGTGTTCGCTTGTGTGTAATGCCCAGATTGTCCGGATGTTTTAAGGGGAGACACGGTAAGTGTCCTATTAACTCCAGTCAGTCACTCCATAACGTGAACTTTCAGCCAAGTCAAAATAAGAGAGATCATTAGAATTGTTCAGCAATATTTTGATTACTGGTAAGTGGCAGAAGGTCTGGTTAATGCAGGTTAAACATCATTCACAACCGGTCCGGGCTGTCACATTCGTACCGATTTTTTAGCTAGCTTTTTCTAAAAGAGGCACTATGCGCGAGTATCGGTCATGTTATAACACACCAGTAGTGCATATTCTTGCCAGGGTGTAGACTAGAAATCAATCACTCATGGATGATGCGTGTGGTTAGAAAATCTCACAATTCTCGTAGGAATTTCTGACTTACCCGTAAATAATGAAACTAACATTTCAATGTAATTCACGGTGGGTTATGCCACCTGTGCGACATACATACTTACTGAACGTCACAAAACCGTACTGACACCTTCCCAAGGAGAGACGGTGATGATGACGACCAAGGTTAATTCAGCGAACATTTACATTCTGTAGCTTTGAAAGAAAAATCTACACGCATCAAACTTGGGGTAACTTGGGTGTTCACATACACGAAAGATAAGAATTTTTCAGCTACGTCCTGAACAATAAAGATAACCTAAGGGGTAACACAATTTTAACTCCTTCCGAAGTCGTTTACTGCACAAAGGTGTGTTTGGTGGTTACGTAGTTTGAACTAGTTCCAACAATGTATTAAATGATCAGTACCGACTAATATGACAGTCCAGAACACGGATGGCACATGCATGACCCACCTGTTCCATCAACTGGAGGCTTTGCTGAGTCCCAAACCATAAATGAAAATATATCAAACTTGCAACAAAACCGGAGAGGAAAAATGATAACAAGCTTCTTAGCATATCAGCTGACACTAAACTGATCTTAATTAATCGATCTGGACGTTTACCGCAAGCCACCGCATACCAATAAATATCCCAATTTTGATTCGACACATCTGTAGTATGCCAAATGACAGATCTTACGAATATCAGGAAGTAGAGCGATACTGGCTATTTTATTTTAATATTATAAAATAACGACTTTTCGATGCCGTTATTGCTGTTCATATGGACTCTTTTCTTACACTAACAGAAAGGGAGGTCGAACAATGTGAAACCCGTCGTGTGAAGTGCTATATAGGGTATCTACAAACAAATAAGACAATTCTTACATATTACAACTCGGCACATCACTTCTTGAAGGAAGCAACCTACAAGGCTATATGACGAAACCGGGTTGCTCAATCTAACCGTATGATTTTACCAAGTATAACTAGACGGTAAACCGCACATGAAACCCGTTAAGATGTACCGGTGAAATATCCGGACAGCAAGAGTCCCGAAACACTGGGGATGGGCTATCTTCAATACACACATTGCATTAAGTGGAGGAACTTGGGTCACCGTCGCGTTACTACCATTAAGATAAGGTCAAAACAGAGATTCAGGTAGTGTGCCATAGGGATGCACACGGAGGCGATCGGCAGTAGCACCACACCCTCTCTTTGTGTTATCTGCGAGGATTTCAAGCTGCTGATCGTCCAGGTATGCCTAATCAATACTTAACTAGACAGACTGAATCCGACGAAAACGGTGGGTGTCTACGGAAAAGCTATCTCAGTCATTTTCAAAGATGATTTAAAAAGCACACAAATTCAGGACAGTGTTAGAGACTAAAAGCTAACCTGGACTGTGTGCAGCAGTAAGTCAGTGGAATCAGTCCCCACGTGGAAAATTTCTCTATTTGCATGAGAATTCGAGTGGATAAAGACTGCAATTACCAATTGAAATGTTAGAAGTAGAGAACATCCGACAACATAACTGCAGTATTGACTCTTCTGGGCACCACAAAAAATTAAACTAATATGCAAACACTAACGATGAAAATGGCAATATATTTTTTACTGTGAAGCCTTGAAAGCCTAACGTCAAGACCGTTTAAACCTATTTGTTCAAGAAGACAAGAAAAGTTGGTTGCGCTTACGAACTATGTGCATTCAATTTAAGGAAAGATTAAGTCTATAATTAACGGAATAACGAGTTAGGGTTCGAGTAACACTCGTTAGGTCACTTTCGGCGTAATGGTTGCCAAACATTTTTTGGCTACTTGCCTCTCAACACCCTATCTAGGTGCTATCGTCCACTTAGTTTCCTAAAATCACCATGCTTGTCCCGCTCACTCGGTGTGCATAACGTAAACACAAGAAGCAGAATATACGTAATAAAATCCAGACTGAAGTCCTATATATGCTAACAAGTAAGTGTGATGGATGAGCTGGGCGTACTCATATCAACGTGAATAAAAAGTGAAAAGAGACAAATCATGTGATGTTACATTTCGTACATTCTGATCACACATGAACATGTAAATAATTTTAACCAAGTCGAGGGTCATAATCCAAACAGGACAGAGTCAAAGTCCTCGACGTATTCTCTACGATTTTTTTGGTGCAACCGGAAGAGTATACCACAGTTTGTTCAGGCTCTGACTGTCAAACATCACAGTCCCTCCTGCGTGTTCCAGAATAATTTGTGATGAAAATACGACTAATCTGGTAGTTGACATCCGCACAATTTTTTCTGTCAATTTTGTGTCCATCTGCTTATTTAATTAAGCCATCAATTCCGCCATGTGGACTGTTGATTCGTTTAAAATTATTCACATGTCCTTGTCTGACTAGAATGCACGACACCTGGTGAAAGCCTGAACAAAATGCGTCAACTTCGTTCCATTTCGTCCTTGGAAATCATCTTACGTACCACATGGAAGCTTTTCTCAAGGACGTATCCATTTATAAAGAATCATCGCAAAGGTCCTCAATAACTGAGCTACGCTTCTGCAGCACTTCCGACTATACTGTGCGGTTGTTTCTACAACACCTAAAGCCTAGTTTAGTAACTTTTTGTTAAACTTTTTTAATTGTTTCCTCTGTGGACCTTAGAAGCTAAATTTAGGAAGTTGTACACGTTTGAGTTTTCTCTCATTGTATTTCGGGTATGTCTGTGTGACTCTCGTTACAAGTATGACAACTTTCTCAAGATTTGCGTGCACTTCTAATATACTTTCTATGTTCCCTCCGACTACGTGTATATCAATCACGTCTTGTATATTGTTTATATAGGAATTCTTCTAAAAACATCTACCATCGTTACACTGGGACATAGTTTTCGGTTATTTTTGCACGACAAGGTTTACGACTCACCTGAACACTTTTATTAAGAGCAATTTGGGACACATCCCATTACCTTTTACTATCTGCTATTTTATTTCTGCTGAATACTTGAGGTCCCGCAGACTGACACATCCATACCAGCTTTTTACGACCTACTATTACGACCTCATAAATGACCCGCTCGTTATCACCTGAACAGTAGTATGTAAACGCCATTTCTTGTATACAGATTCCCCAGTCAGTCGGTATCCTTGACATCTACTGTTTAGTTTGGGCATTATTCGACACCGGCGGCACCTCTTAGGTTATGTAAAAATTTACCTGTTGATGACTCTCTGTAACTCACTCCCCACTCACTGCTGATTATTGACGATATTCTGACTCCCCTTCTCCACTGGCAACCAAATAACTCCATCATGATAAAACAGTGGATAGACAACCGTAGATTGGAGTCTATGAACGTCCTTTGGCACAGCAGCATTCTTGTCCTCCTGTGGCTCTCACCCGAGAATCTCCGGATGATAACCTGATTGGTGTTGAGAATCGCTGCCTCCCGGAACGAAAGCAAAAGTCAGCCTTCGTGGCACAAAGCAAATCTCAGTTTATTGAGTTTCTATTGGTTATTTTATAAACTGGACGCATCAGTAAAATGAAGAATTACAATTGGTGCTGACGCTTTCGCTTTCTCATTGGTCGGCTCGACTCCGCTTGCAGCTCGTTTGTTTTAACGCGTGATGCACTTAAACAACTTGTTTTACTCCTGTGCTATTTGTAACAAAATCCGATGCTGGGGCAGCGTGCCATGCTGATTGGTCCCCGTTGTGACATACCAGTCTGTTCGCGTTTTCGACACTGACTGGCCGTAGCCTTCTGCGAATCAGTGGTTGACTTCATGTCGATGCGTTTGTCCAATTTAATCCCTTTACAGTTAGCTGTTTGACTACGACAAACGAATCACTTGCTCCTTGTCAATTTAAATTTCAGCTCAAACCACTCAGTGTTGCAGAGAGTTATCATACGCTCAGGTCTACGGAAACGTTTAGTGACAAATCCCCGAAATATGACAAACCATCCCTTATCACTGCTTGGTACTTCCAGTGCCAAGTGAACTTCCCTGTTGACCTGGTTTATGCTAGAGTGAACGTAAAAGCTATCCCGGAAAATATTATGCATACCCATTGTCCTGCCTTTCTACTATCATCTTGTATTGGTCGATCTTGGAAGTTGCTGTGCTAGTTAATTACGTGAATGACCTCGACAATCCTAGGCCTACGTTGAAATGTCCCTATTCAGCCATCGCCAATCGTACAATAAATCGATCAGTGACAGGTATGAAGAGGCGACTCTATTTGCCGCATCGAAAATTTCCCAGCGTAGATCAAGAAAAACAGTCTGACACACCTAATATTTTGACAACAGCACATATTCCACATAATACTCCGGATTCCGGCACATTTTCCGTGCATCGTCATTCTGTTCAGCAACGTTGTAGGCCGAAATCAAACTTACCAAATTCTGAGCACATTACATTAATCAAATCGACACAACCAAGGTACTTGGATTCCGAGTTTCATGTAGGCAACTTTATCGCCATTTGTTATCTACCGATCAATGCTCCAGGTAGTCAACCGGAAAATTCGGATTTCTATGTGGAATTAGAAAACCAACTTCTTTTACGCGACTAGTTTCCAGGCAAGATTCAGATACTGAATCGGAAGTTATCGTTGACGTTCCGACATCAATCACGACGAGTAGTGTTTGACAGAATCCCATGCCCACTTAATTCACCGTGCTAGTTCTTACTAGGTAGTGAAATTATTGTCCCCCAGCTGGGGACTAACCCATTCAGTGTACGCAAGTAGCACCCATTGAACTATATGCAGATCTATGGGTCGCCGACTTGAGTTTGAGCACGCCTACCATACAAAGAGAAAACCTAAGCGTCTTTTGTCATTGGCACCCGTTGACAATGTATCTCTCCCCATCATTTGCTGGAGCAGCGAGGGCTCTATTCCCTCGGATGATGCTACCGGTTACGAAGCTCTTAGGTACTAAGTTGGGTACCTCAACGACCACGATCCTACACATCAACGACTGACCGGCTTGTCGTGGGTCAGATCCTTGAGACAATCACTGTGACCACGTTACGGTCATAAAAACAGCAATAGATCACTTCTATGAATGTGCTGAGACGGACACATTTTAACCGTTGTTAGCGCTCTTGACAACATTCTCCCCAAAAAACCAATGTATGTCCATCTTGAAAGGAATCGTTAACCAACTCCACGAAAAACAACTGTTCGTTACATGTTGATCAACAAGATGACGACGCCACAGCCTCATGATGAACAGGAACAACTGCCACTTACATCAAGTACGATTTGGACATGATCGAAACCCTTACAAATTAAGAAGGAGGGAAGCAGTAGCAACAATACTTGGGGCCGATGGAGAAATGCGTTCGTTTATAATGAATACGACTTTCTGGAATACCATGACCGCCGGATTACAACGCGCAGTGGTCCGGAGTTCTGTAGTAACCGTCTTCAAAAGAAGGTCTCCATGCGTTCCAAACCTCGTCGCCGCAATCTCCGAAGCCGAAGTCACCCAGGCTCTCCGTTCCGTGGAATGATCTATGCCCGGATTTGACCGCCTCATACCCACCGGGCTGGATCGCTGGCAGAGTTTTTAATTTACTGCTGAGTGCTCAACAACTACAACCAAACACTGCCGGCGTGAAATGTGTGTCGAAGTTCTTTAACTCACTTACGTCATCTGACTTCCGTTAGATTACTACTTGTTCGGTGGTCACAAGATGATTCCATAAGATTCTATTTAATCTTTGAACCTCTTCAGTTTTCTCTGATCTAAAGCAGTTTGGCTTCCTACAGCGATATGGGACATTCGAAATGCCAACTATTAGCCATAGCTTGCCCCGATATTCTCATACAACACATGACAGTTACTCGCTCGCAAACGTTGATATATCTGAGGCGTTTGATCACGTACATCATGATTGATAAAAACACTACCCATCGTTCACTTACTCTTTGAAGCAACCACCTAAGTTCGGGTTTTAGGCTGATAAAACTTATCTTGAAAACTGAGTTTTTCTCACAAAGGAGACCCTGTATCCATCCCATTGACTATAGTGGCCTTGGGTGAACCTCTACCGTTCTATTTTGAATTTGATTCTGCTCTAAATACACTGAACTGCTAAGTGAACTATCTTTTGTGTGCGGTTGATATCGTGCTAACAGCTCATACTGGAAAACAGACTGAAACATCTGCAGGATTGTTTGCCTGAAGTCGGTTTTGCTGTAAACCGCTCGAAGACCCAATGCATCTACACAAAAGCAGATGAAAAAGACGTATCACTGTTTTTGGTGACCGACCTTTAGAAGTAGTTGGGTATGCCATTTCATTGAAGGGGAATCTTGCTAAAAGCTGCAGTTGTCGATCTGTCACAAATGTTCCATGAGGTGACGGCGGCGTCTCCATAACCCCAGAACGGAATAATAATCTTGCAGACGCACCTACCACCAGAATTAACCAATCAGTTATATGTTTGCGCCACCCATGAAGGGATTTTCAAGTCCTTAGATCAAGCAGTGAGGATGAGCATTAGGAAGTGGCTGTAACTGTCCACAGACAGGCCCAACGCTTTCTTTTACTCACTTGTCAATTCCGGCGGTCTCCAGGTAACCCATCTTCAATCTCAAAGTTTCCGAAGAGATTTAATCGAAAAACATTTATCAACAAGAAATAGGACCCTACAATTGACTCCACGCAATCCCCAATCTCTGCCGTTTCACTGCTATGCTCCCACACCGAAGTCAGCAACTAGAACGATTGTTACATTCAATGAAGAGATAAACGTAGCGTGCATTAAGCCCTGTCTACTACTCGCAGTGGTGCTTGTTTGCTACACTCCCCAACGACGGTCATGTCACACAACTGGTTACGGAACCTAACCAGGATTACTCGTCGCCTGCCCATCAGAGTGATGCAACTTGTTGCCCACAAAATTCGTCGCTGATTTGACTGTCCAAAGATAAGGGGGAAATTAAAAGGCTGTTACGTTAACATCTCCGCACCAAATTTAATACGAATGAAGTCAAACGGTTTGGGTGTCGTGTTTAGCATGTTTTTGGTGAACAGATTGAGAATAACACGTTAGGAGTAAGATGTAATACTCTACGTTTCAATCACCTCTGGTGGCCTTCCTCAGGTTTGTTGTAATCAATTAGAACACACCTGAGGAAGGCCACCCGCGGTGGTTGAAATGTAGAGTGTTACAACTTTCTCTCAACTTTGTGGTATTCCCAATCTGTTTGTCATTGATATGGTAACAGCAACAGAAGTTAATCTTACATTCTTCAGTCATTCCCTCCTACACACTTTTAAAGATGCAGACAACATAACACTTTAGCTGTATTATGTATTCATAAATTGAGAAACAAGAAACTTTCAATGACCTCAAAGCTCCATACCGTCACGGCGAACTCGATTCTCGAACTCAAAATCCTTGTATTTAAAGACGGTGCAACCTTCGCTGCCGATGTGAATAACTGTGGCACGTACAGAATGGAAAATGAATACGGTTGCTCGGAAATCGTTCAGTACAATTCTGCTTTTCTTCGTTCCTGTGACTGCCCTGTTGTGCACTCGTCATGGCCGATTGTGTGCCCCACATTAGCGTCAAAACCCAAGCTGTGTGTTGATTGGTCACGTTGTCGTCGACCAACGACACAGTCAAGCACACACTTAGGTATGACGCTATGGCTTGCAAACGCCAGAATATGGTAGGTAATTTTCCCGAATCCTTACCGTTATTAATGCCTGTGTGGTTTGGCGAGGATTGTCCCCGAATAGGAATACAAAACACCTTTTCTCCAGAGTATCTTACCGTCCCACTACGTTTAACAACGGAGGTTTCATACATCCGTCACCACACGAATTCCACAGCAAATGAGTTTTCCGGAATTTGAGATGTCTGACATGTGTGTGGCATATATCCAAAGCTTATTCACATGTGATAATTACCAAAGATATTCATAACTAAACCGTATGTAGGTTTTAGTGAACGTTTACTTCTGAAACGCTGAGTCAGATATGCGCCATGTCATATATTAATCACACTATGGAAACAAGCGTCTGATTTGCGTATGGGCATCACACTCCCTCTTGTGGAATCGTGGAAATTTCGAATCCAGAAGATGGTTGCTTTTTGTTAAAAATAAATTATTATTGTTATCCCGGAGGTCACCCCATGACTTGCGTCTCCCTACATTTTTTATTCAACTTCATCAAGGGAACGAATTGTTTCAAAGCACTCATATGAGTTTGAGGACATCAGGCTACGAGCCACTTGACAGAACGTGGATTCTCATATTCAGATACCTTCCGGCTTCCAACCATTACCAAATACATGTGCAGACTTTTCATTTTTAATAAGGTCAATAATCATCCTAATAAGATGTGCCATGTTACAACGAAGAACTGAAATTCTCATCTAAAATTTCTTACAACAGTTAAAACCAAAACTTGAGCTGTTAGCAACTTTGTCTGATCATTTTTGAAAATTTTCCTTATAAACCACAATATCATACCACCAAAGAGCAAATTTTTAAGGAGATAATCGTAGGTGAGGCATAGACACGAATGGATCTTAGGAAAGAAGGAACATGAAACACAATGAACAGGGGAGATGTTCACAAAAATGTCTTCCATGCAAGTCGACCCGGTGGCAGAAACCTTAATTCATCCGTTTGAGCATGCGTCGCCGTCTATGTGATAATGACTTGACCTAGATTCGGTGAAATATATCACCGATCCTGAAGCCGTATAATCGGATCATTCGTACTACCAAACACTAAAAAACCGAGACTCCATGTCATTGGTGCTAGCCGAACTTAGTCTTCTCTAGCCACAACTCAATCTCATACGTCCCATACGTATGCACGAAGTAGATATTTCGAACAAGTAGGAGTCGTAAGGTTTTTATGTAGATGAGTATTGTAATCGTGGTGTATTTTTTTTTTAAGACTTGCGTTACTCTCTGTTCACAGAGGCCACAGTACTTAACAGTGTGAAATAAGCGATTTTAGGGGCATTAATTTCAACAGTTTGTCCCTGTAAATGTTGTTTTATTGCTACCGAGGCCGGGGGTGGTCTTTGCTCAGCTTTAGTACATCACTTACTAGGCTTCAGAAGGTTTACATTCTATGCTAGAATCCCCAACACTTTAGTTAGATAGTGAACAGTAAGTATCGATCTTCACTGGTTACTCTGCCAAGGTAGATGCGACTCAGGAACTGGGTTTATGACTTAATCAGCCGACTGGTAAAGAGGCGCGTTGCAGCATTTCCTCCTTCGTTGAAACAGGTTCACAACACACTGTTTTGGATGAGTTTATTCCAAGCATGTTTGACAACTGTTGGCCAGTTTATGTTAGTGGAATTTATGCAATTTCATCCTCTATCGGCTGGTCACCAATTTGCATAAGTAACGCTTTTTTGAAGACTTACACTCCACTAATACATGCATTACGGTTCCATGAAGAAAACAGTTAATATTTTCCGGTTGTCCTCTTGCCTGTTTGACAGCTGTTAGTTACTAGAGGATAGCGAAAATCGTAGAGACACCCAACTTGAATGAAATTTAACTGTGGGTTGGTGAATCAAGATGTGCTAGATTTCAACCCATACCACTTATGGATATCGATGTTCTTCATCCCGATGGTACAAAACTGCAGACGTGAGTATCATAAAAGTGTCATTCATCTTAAGAAACTTATAACGCTTCAAAGAACCATGAATAGTTTTGACCTAGCAAAATATTTGACCATTAGCGCACGTCCGCGTTGACAGCCTCTATAAGGTTAACTGCCTTGCTAGGTATGATTTTCTCGTGTTGGATTTATACCGTATAGTGAAAATGCAAGATCTAGGAAGAATCACAAGAACAAAAACTGCTTTTGAGCTTTTTCAAAGGTGGTTCCTGTTAGGGAGAGTGCGGTATTTTACTTTATTTTAGTAAAAACTATATACTATATTGAAATACTGAAATCTTTTAATAAGTCAGTTGGGGGCTTTGCTTTGAAATTAACGTACAGGGTTGCAAATAACTTGAGAATTGTACGGTTTGGGGGAGACTGAAATGTATAATTTGCACTTCTAGAAAAAATTTGAGCACCACTCACGTCTGTTCGCAAATTCGCCCAATAGGCGGAATACTAATGCACGGACATACAAACTAGCCGCTTCAATCTGGTAAAGAGGTCACGTCTAACGGTGGCACTTCCCAAGATAAAGATTCTTCCGGCCGAATCACTCCAACCACATCAGCGCTTTAAATCCTGGTCGCTAGAAGAATTCCATCCCCGTTTCACGTCTACCAGAGGCAAATGTGTTGCACACTGTGTCACCCACCGTGCATACACGGCCATATCATCTTGTTATTGTACCGTTTAACCACAGTCGCCGACGTGTTGCGGTAGGGTTGCCCTATCAACTCCGACGGATATGCACTTACCGTCCTGTCAACTCCAACTGATGGCCTCAAGTGTAGTCAAGCTGAAATCAGGGTATCCATCGTCAATTTTATGAAATGTACTGGTAGCCGAGAGGCAGTCGTGAATTCCATCAGTATGAAGTGGGAGCCACTCACCTTTAGTCACAGCCTACGCATTTAGATTCAAAGTCAGCAAAGCAGACAAGACGGTTTTTGTTCGAAGATTGACAACCTGGGCAATGCCCACAAAAGAATTTAGCCGAAAATCTGTATATGAAAGTTCTGCCGAGTCTAGTATGTAAACAATGAGGCAGTGATTGCTGTGGTTTTCTCATGAGAACGTACGCCGGAGTCTGATTTCCAGCTTCGATATGGACGAGCACTACTGGTGGGCTTTAATTCAGACGAACATCAAATCTAATGTTTTCAGCCAAAATGGGGTTGTTTGAAAGACCTACCAGAGCCCAGAATTTGTTACGGACATCGAGAGGTGAAAAGGTTGTATGAATATATCCACTGCTGCATATCAATAACCTGAGCGTGATTGACAGATTTTGGTTGAATGGGAGGATACAATGGTTCAGACACGTTTAATATGAGACTAGTGTGAAGTTAGTGTGCCTAATCAAGGCTCGGTAGCTAATGATAACGTCTAACAAAAGCGATACGCGAGGTTAGTATATCTCTTTGGTCTTAATTAACTGAAAAATTATCCTAAAGACAAAAATTACTGTTAAAATTAAGTGTTGTTCATGTTGTAGCCAATCATGCAATCCGCACTTGGTGCAGAGAATCTGGGTGCTTCGTACTTGATCGCAAAAGGTACTACCAGATTTCATTCAGCCAAAGTTTGCCGACAATTTTTTTCAGTTTTCCCAGAAACCCGAATCAACTTGGGTTGTTTTGGTATTGATATGTTCGCCGAGCTTGGGATTTAGGTTGCAAACGTTTCGTCACCAAGCGAGGTGACATCATCAGTGCGTGAGTGTTTCAGCGTATAATTATATGTATGTATGTACTTAATGCGCATGCATGCACCGTCCAAGAACTTTAAATTGCCGAATTCGCAGTTGATTGCTAGCCCTAACCCAGTCTTCTGTTGTTACTCCTAACGCTGGGTCTGTGGAGCCCACCTGTTACATAACCCTTGAACATGAGTAACTAAGGATTTTTAACGCTCATTTCCTTGATTAGGTCGATAATAGTATCGCAATAACCGATCTAATTTCTTTCAACCATGGGATCCCGTTCGTCCACTCGCCACTCAACGTTCCAAGGGTAATGCCGTGGACTCAGTTAAACCTAGGTATTTTGTCCATTCTACGTCAGTTCTGCAGTGTGTTTCTGTTCTTGTAATCAGAATCAGGTCGCAGTTTCTTTTGTATCAGTTCGAGTCGTTGCTACAAAAGGTAAAGAATTAGCCCACATTCGTTTGTTTTAGATATACTGATCTCTTCACTCTTCTATCACACTTGCAGCTAATTAGTTCATCAAAGAAGAACAGCTTCTTGTTATGTTCAATTTTCTTGGCAATCCTGAGTCCGCCGAAAGCACTAAAAAGTGGCTACTGTAAATTTCTCTCTCAGAGAATTCAAGCGGCATAAATGTCACTTCAGTGCACAGTATCCACAAGTTTGTTTCATTCTTCGATAGCGCAATTTTCCTCAGTATTTACCTTAGCATTTCGGAAGAACAGATCGGAGGGAGTAGCGATATTACTGCGACTATATCACATTACGATGACGTATCGTCAAAGCGGATAGGTAAGCCTAAGGCCACTCAGAAAAGAACTGGTTAGCCTGCAGAAATCTTCACTCGAGCAACCACCAAAGAGTCAACCGAATTCATGGAATTCTGGTATCCCTCAACCGGGATGACAGAATGCAAATCGGATTCGGCAAAATCACTGATTCAGTGCAGGAGTTGGAATTAATGAGACATATGCGTTGATATACCCAAGTAT
Source organism: Paragonimus westermani (assembly GCA_008508345.1). NCBI lineage: Eukaryota > Metazoa > Platyhelminthes > Trematoda > Plagiorchiida > Troglotrematidae > Paragonimus > Paragonimus westermani. Next base: position 29,991 of record QNGE01002887.1, read on the forward strand.
CAAACCACATGTGAAATAAAATGAGTATACCAGACTGAATGTTTCTAAGTGACAAAAGGTAACCAACTACATCAAAGTACAACGGGGAGTGAGAAGTGAGAAGCAAGGCAGTGACGAGAGGCACTCACTTCGATCTCAGTTCAGACGGCAAAAAAAATCAGCCAAATAAACTTTTGGTCAAAAGTTCCGAAGCGGAGGGCAGCAACCAATCCGAGTGCTGTGATATATGAACAGAAACGTTCACCGAACTTAGATAGCCACAAATCCGTAGTCGCTGTTAGTGTCACTCCAGTTAGCGATGGTCAGTTTTCTAGCTGAACCGCAAATTCGGTGAGCTAATGAACACTGCGATATGGCCACTGATATGTAATTGGGAATTTGGTTAATTTCAGGTTAAACATCACTCACAATTGATCGCGATCTTCGTTTTAAGGCAGACTCTCAAGTCAATGTATGTTCGAAAAAAGTGTTATGTTTAAGTTTCGTTCTTGTTAATACTGGTCATTAGTAGATACCCTTGCCATGGCCGTGATAAGAACTCTGGCCACGCTTTCTTGGGGCAACCGCATTGACCACGGCATCACTGACCTCATATTGGGCACGAGTGAGTCGTTATATCTGGATGCGCAACCACTTCTAGCTGGCGGGTAGTGATCAGGTTGCCTGATGGTTTTGGCGGAAAACACAATAACCGTCGTGTTAACTCCATTCGATAGCGCCACGAATAGAAATTCTGAGACGGTTTGAAAGTTCCAATCTCATTAGGCCTAATGTGAAGTAATTTGAGCAGCGATCAACTCGGTTCCCTCATCAAAATGTGGTCGTTTTTCTGATACCGGCCGTGACAAGGATATACACAACTGACAAGCCCTAACAAGAGCAGAACTGGAGTCTAATTCTTCTTCCCGAAACAGGCTGACTGGAAAGGCTGTGTGAATGAGAATTCTACGTCCAAGTGTGGTTGATTTTTAACTTGAAACTGAGACGTGAATTTCACTTTAACATCGGGGTATAATCTGATCGACTACATTTGCCCATCTGGGCTACACTGTTCTCTGCTGGCAACTCTGTTGATCACAGCCCCTGGTTCAAATACTAGAACAAGCGTGTTGTGAGTAGAATCGCAAACGGGTTAGAACAAACTGTCATGATTTCTGACTCTGGTCACCGCGATAAACTATCCCGAAGGCAGATGTCAATAAACACAAAAAAAATTAAGCTAATGACTATTCTAGTCGTGTTGGTTAACTACCAATGTCAGAAAAGATGCACAGAATGCAAAGCACTTGTAAGAAATGGGGTGCAAACTGTTCAGGTCAATTTTTCATTTCCAGACTATACGGGAGCATGAATTAATAGCAGATTATACTGACGGCATGAAGTTTAATTTTATAACAGTACTACAATGAGGAACTTTTTCTTCTGCGTACAGTCAGATGACAAGCCAAGATCCTTGGGTTACCATTTTGTCTTGTTTTATCTTCACCACATTACTGTTTCTGTCTTCATTTACTGCAAAGGTTGAGTTAAAACGATCAATACTATTATGTAGAGCTTATGCTTGTAGGTGGCGTCCAGAGAACCTTCGGTTTCACAGTGAATATCGGTTATCATTTCTCTAACCCAGTTTTTCAGATAGGCTTATTACGGTGGCTTAAACCGAAGGGTGTCTGTGTATAAGTGTTATCATAATTGGATTGTGTTGAGTCAACTATGATCCCATCCAACAGTCCAGTGTCAGACTGAAGGGATAGGAACAGAAGGCTTGTAAGTTGATGTCGTTGCCGTCTAGTCTGTCAGGATGAGCTAGTCTAATGATATGTCTTCATGAAAGTGGAGCAAAATAGGCAAACCACAAAAGCAATTTCTAAGCTGGAAAGACAGGTATTGTAAATGTGAAAATGTGTTAGCATATGAGTAATCATAGGTATACTCCGTATAGGAGTACAAAGATGAGGATAAATTCGGACTGAAAAACCAAATAAAATGATAAGTTTGTGGCATACCAACAAAGTTGTTGAAAGTAAAGATAGCAGACCACATTAATCGAAGTTTCACGAGAGTCGTCGGTTAACACAAACAAAAACAAAGATACATAAGTGCACAGTCTTACAGTTACTGTGTCTCCGTACTGGTGGTTCACTTTGAGTATGTGGGTGAGTAATCAGTTTGAGAAGACCGGCGCATCCGCGGCAAATTTGAACGGAGGTCAATACAGTCAGGTTAACAAACCTTTGCGTATCTCATTCCTAATTTCGCTGCCACGCAGCTGCCATAGCGTTGCAGCGTCTGGGTGCCAAACTTACAATTACGTGCTTTCAGCTATTTCAGAGCGGCTGCTTCGGAATTCGTTTGTCGTCTATTCGAGAAAAGTGTCAGCCAACGAGGCTGATTCTATTTTGCCTACCTGTCACGGTTCAAACCAGAAGAATAAAAGACCTCAACAGCAGAGAAATAGGAATCTTTACAGCACACGAGCTAACTCACTGTGCCAAGGCAGCACTACTTACTCAACTACACACAGGCGTTTGGCCGATTGAAACTTTCGGTATCCGTGTTTCGGTTACCACTGGTTGAATGTCGGTTGTGGTTCATGCTGAGTTCGCTGGATTTCTGTTGGGCCAGACGAACAAGTAAAGAATACTACAAGATCTCGAAAGACGAAATAACTGGGCAGTTATTGGTACTCAATGAAACTAGGGGCTTAGAGGGTCTGGGAACAGGCTGATCTACATGGCCAACGTGCGACTGGTCATATGTGTGCTGCAGTAGGAAGCGATGGCCGGAATGGCCGTCGGTGTTCTTTAAGTAAACAGAACAGACAGGCACTAATACGTGTCATATCTACCATGTACTCGCAAACCATTCATGATAGCTCACTTGCTCAGAAGCTTGATGATTTCTAAATTGGAGAATCTAATATGGACTTCAGTTTTATTCCAATTATTGTGTGTACTCATTTGTTTGCTCGTGTCGAGCATCATATATTGGTCGTACTACAAGGCGATTGTCGGACAGAGTGCGTGAACACCATCCTGCGTGGTTGAACAGTGGTGTGACTAAAACGGTTTCAAGCGCGATTGTTGCTCACTTGACCGACTCCAATCATTCTGTCAGTAAGAAAGATGCTTTTCGGATTGTCTATCGAGTGCCAAGGAATCGATCAAAAGGGGTGAGATTTCGAATGTTGACCGTTGCCGAAGCCATCAGCATCCGATTGCGTAACCCTGACCTCTGCGCTCAGAAGAAGTTCGTGCGGACACTCAACCTCCCCTGGCCCACAATCAGTCAGGCCCATGATTCGGAACAGTGATCACGTAACTGATAACAAACATGTCGTCCTTAACCTATATTGACCGTTTATCTGACTCACATTAGTCACTGTTTTCATATTTATTGTGTTGTAATTAGCCTGATGATCAAACACAGAAAACAAGTCTTGTTCGCTACTCTGTCGTTCTCATGACTTCTGTTTTTATTTATTGAATGGGTGGTCTGTTTTCAATGTATGGGTTACATTAATGACAACATGTTGTTGAATTCAGGAGGATTCACGAAGTTCTCCCTTAGTTTTTCAGTGTTGGCAGTGGATGCTCTCCTGTTTGGGTTGCCTCCAGTCACGTTTTAGAAAACCACATTTTTCACCAGCACTTATTGTCCACAGGTTTGTTCACGTGCAAAGGTGTTAGTCAGTTCAGTTTCACATGATTGTATTTTGCCACATTTATATTTGTCGCATATGTTCTCATTTGTAAGACCACTTATCTAATCATTCCAGTGACTGTTTCAGTTATGGTCCGTGATATCATGTGTTAACAACACGTAACAAGCAGGATTAACTAAATAGGGAAAAAGTTGACATCCTAAAATATGTATTTTCTTAGCTTGTTGGACACTAGAAAGTTCAGTCGGACCACAGTCACTCATGTTGAACCTGTGTATTTGCCAAAAATGCACACAAGACTTTAAGTGATAAGACACAGGGTTCATACGTGGATACCATGGTGTATTATACACAAACCAAATTAAAAATGACCGAAACCTCATTTGCTTATAAACAACACTCCTGAGTTTATTGTTGATGCTATTGAGCCGACAAAACGAATGATCCGTTTACCTCACCACACACGTCTCAAGAGAAGTGATAAACTGTTGTTTTCAGCCATGGATGAACTGAACAAGGGCCCATCACTGTTAGAAGTTTATAAGTATGACAAGGTATCATCCTGGCAAAAATCGGAAACTGGTGATAGAAAGCATTTCTATTCACAGGTGATTTGAAGGTAGTGCTCATTGTCGTGACATATGCTGTTAGCTAGCTGCCTCTTTCTTACTGTACTTGTGGTGTTGTTCCATTAAAAAACGGTTTACCCTACTGTCAGTAATGGTTAGTTTTTAATAAGACACATGGTGCAGATCACATCTGTTGAGTGCATTTGTGTTTCGCTCCAAAGAACTCTCTGCTAACGAAGCCAGTTCACATGCGTTATACTTATGTGTATGTCGTGAACGTGGAACCATTAAAACTTCTCATTGATAAAATCTGGATTAATAAATATGTAGTGCTACTGAACAGTTGTGCTGCTGCACAGGTTTGTCTACAGCCAGTATCTTCGTCTTATTACTCATCAGCGTAATGACTCGGAAAGTGGACTAGTTAGTTCCCCCCCTCAGTCACTTAGATTCATTGTTAGTTAACATTTTCTGGTAATACACAATACTTTATCACTGACTAGCACAGCTCACCCAACTTAGTCGTCCATGATTCAGCTCATTCTACTCAACCCTCGTTTGTATCGTCTCTACTGGTAAATGTAGTTGTAGTCGCCCACGCACACAGTCACCACCATGCCGTTCTGCGAACGTCCACATGTGGAGCACCATAGGTTGTGTTTCTCGAAACCTAAGCATTATTTCCTCACTTATCTTACGTGGTGCGACTATCACCAGTCCTTCAATTCAGGAAATTCAGCACTGGCTGTCCAATTTCCTAGTTCTGAAGTCCCAGTATTTTGTTCTTCGTTTGTCGTTATTTCAAAGACTTAATGAACATGCTTCGTATATCACTGTACTACTAACATACATGTTTGCTTAATTAGCAACCAAACTTGATCTAGTACGACGCTCTAATCATGAGTATGTTTTACAAGTTAATAAGCCGCATGGTTTTGATAATTTATGGTAATGGGTTCGCCTGTTATTTAGGGTAATCTTACGGTTGGTTGAGAGTTTGTGTTGGTACATACACACTATCAAGGTTGTTTTTCGGCTGATTTGAATGACTGTTGGTAGGTGTCAGATTCATAACATACGTCACGAACTGAGATGATTTATATTAAACGAAAGGTAGGTTATGGGGACTCACTTTTAGAGGCTTGGTCCACTCTGATTTAAAAAAATTGTTTTAGAAGTATGTTATGATAGTGAACTGCGTTGACCGGTTTTATGGCCTAACTCCCATACTCTGGGGAGTGGCTGGCTCGACGTGTACCACGACAGACCGAATAACTAAGCATTTAACAGGCAGTAGTTTTCTCGCAATTCCCCGTTTATTTACGTCCCAGAAGTGGCAGTTTTCAAACTGCTACAAACTTTTAGGTTTCCGTGCCATCTTACAATTTAGGTCAGTGAACATTTCTGGACATAAAGTGGAGTGATCGTTTACAAATCAAGTCGAACATTGCCACAAAGAGATGCCACAGTAGTGTACAAGCAGGAAGCACTCACTATGGGACCATCGCCAGAAATCTAGCTAACGTTTTAGTGATACTGCCTTGATATCACTGGCAGAGAACTACTGTGATCGAGCCGTTCCATTTTTGGAACAGTGGGACCGTTGAACACTATCTCGACGAGCGGTATTATAGATAGTTTTAATTAACTGACGCCAGATACTAATTCTACACTGGGGTGGCGGACCTTGGTGAATGGATTAAAGAGGTGTCATTGAGAAGGCAAGTAGTTGTATCTACAGTAAAATTAGCACAGCTGAACGGATTAAAAAATAAAGCCTTCCTAATGGACTCGAGGACTGACCACTGATCAGTATAACTTTCGGTAGGACGTCAGGATTGGGGATATTAGTATGATATTTAACAAGAAAAGCGCATTTGAATAAAAGAATGTAAACAAACCAACATTATTACATGCATATCTCATCAGGAATGACACCAATCCATTTATGTGCCAGTTCACACTGCAAGTAAACATTCGGTTGCCTGGTCACTTACATCTACAGAACAGCCAGACGAGATGTATTTCAAGGTGGATTAAACGAAGGATGGTTCATGACGATTTGGTTCAATCTGTCGTAACGTTTGGTATAATCCAAACTCCAGCACTTTTCTTTGTTTATCTTGTTGGCTTTCCACCAATGGAAAGCGAATGAAGCGTTGTGTGTCGATTAAAAAATGAGAAATTAATCCATGCTTCGGACTTGGGTGAGAGGAATGTGAAAAGTAGTATACCTGTTGTTACAGCTGCTACTGGCAGTCTTACAGTACTAGTTGTTACATATTAACGGCTTAACAAAACGACCATTTTTCCAGTTGTTGTTTTGAGTCTCCTGTTATTCAGAGACTCATTTTCTACATGCCAGTCATTCTTCACCAATAAAACCATTTTACGCAGACACACTACTAATTAGTAGATAACAACTGTGGTCTCAGTATGTGGAATTGACGTGTATTTGCAGTAGGCTCTTTATGGATTACGCGTAGATGATACTGTCTTGGAGGCAGAGGAATCAGTAAGCATCAGATGAATAACCCGGGCAACTATAGGAGCATCCGTTTTACCACGAGACAGAGATCGTTCAAATGTTAAACTTTTCTAGACGTCATTATATTCTGCTGATAAGATGTGAAGACAAAACGGGCAGTTCATTGAAAATCAAACTGGTTAGAGCGGTATAAGAATTATTTTTGCAGCGCCACACCAGGTGGGCGAAGAGTGAATGTTGTTCAGTGGTTGAGTCAGAGAGGTTCCATAATAATACACTTCAACAACATATTAAAAAAGGACGGGCAGTTCTTTACGGTTAGACAGTTAACAAGAACAGACTTTGTATAAACCTAGGGTAGAAGAAACCATAGTAGATAAACCACGCACTTTGGACTAAAGTCTCTTTGTAATTCCTTGCTATCTGATGGCGACAATGTATACAAAAATATACCTAACAGACTTAACTTTGTGTCCAGGTGAGCTCCATATGTTATGTTCCGGACGTCAGTTAACAAACCGTCTTTTCGTGTTACCTTATTTTATGTATACCAGCCGTTTTGCTGATGTGCAAAGTACCATTTCTGAAATGTTAGCTGCACACTTTTGGGAATATCAGAATTAAACTAAAGTCTGAGAAACGTCTGTTAGCCTTTGATTGTTGCAAATCTACTGTAACCACATGCCTTAAGCAAGCTCGCAGTCTAGTTTGTCTTGTTCAGTAGACATAACCAAAAATGTTTTCGTAAGTTACCATTGACCGATTAAATAGTTAAAACGGCTCGTCAAGAAGACGAATCATTTGGCATATTAATTTTGTAACCGAACTAGACATAGTGATGCTGCTGTCGTTCTCACGGCAGTCAGACCTACTGTGTTCGATCAATTGGAAAATTAGGTCTCACAAACTCGATTGATTTGACACTGATTACGAACTTCTGTACTACTTATCTTGTGACATGTAGACCTCAATAATTGGTAGGTAATATGAATCATCGAAGATGTGTTTGTCGGTCGTGGGCATTGCCCATGACGATTCGCTCATTTCCTTGAATTGGAGTTAGTGGTATAGTGGTGAGCAAGGCTGCCCCATAAAAAGATGACCGTAGTCAGAATACTGGTCGGAACAAGGATGTATTCCACTGAGCTTTTACACGACTGAACCTCGAGTACATTGTTTTTCCGAAGGAGGCTATCGGAGTGGAAATGCTGCAGCCGGCCGCGAACAATGTTAGAGTTATAAAACAACTTGTTTTTTTTGGTTGAATCAGGCACATTTACGTAGGTTCTATAGATCTGTCTTTCTGTCTGACGTTTTTGCCAGTTCCGGTTCCTTGCAACCATACTTCACTGTAGTGTGTTTCTGATACAGTATAGCTCAGTAAAGTAGATAAGCACGGTGTATCATTTTTTAATTTATGCATCAAATGTGTTGTGGAATTTAAATGTTTTCCTCCATATTTCCGGATGAACCGTGTGTTAACCTTATTCAGCACACCTATAAACATTTTATTTCCAAATAGTATGACAGGTATCTTTCTTCACTGGTTATCAAATGCCACACAAGTATGCGTGCATAAAACTTTTCGATATGATTCACTGACTCCCCGTCTTTTCACAGTAAGTTCGACCAGGAACGTTAATCAACGCAATTCAACTCATTTTATTCGTACAAAATACTTCGGTCCCGATAAAACGTGCCATTTATTACCATTTCTATAACTTAACAGAAAAATTTGGTGTCTAGCGTACGAAGTCTCCAACTGACCAATTCGTTTAGCTGATTAAACAGAGTAAGAGCAGATTTGGCATTCAGTGGAAGAAAGTTACTTTTGTGTTTCGCTTACTGTAGACAATGTTACCGAGATTTTAGATTTCTTGTTTAATGATTCTACATTTAGGTTTACTGCTTCTTTCGTAGGCTCACGAAACCAAACGTGAGTTAACTTTTACCCTGAGTATTTTATGTCTGTTTTCGTGATCTTATGGACAGTTCGTGTTTGGAGTTTATAACCAAAAAGAGTGAAAATGCTGGCAGATATCGGAAAGGTTTTGAACCACAGTTTTTTTGGAACGTAATACATCTGGCACAAGGAATGCACAACTAGAATGTACTGTCAAACCTGATCCGATTCGATCGCAGCGTTTGCATTCAAACTCACTTTTTCAGCTAGTTCTTTTCCTAAAAATGACACTAAAGTTGAATTTCATTTTTGTGATTATTCGTCTGTGTTGGAAATTCTTGCCCACAGACTGAAGTGATTAAGCGTTACTATACGATAATACATTTATCTCCGATGTGAAAGCACTGACGCATTGGTCAACACAGTTAGTTCACCAAAGCGTTACCGAAGTTTGAATCCCGGTTGTGGAGAGGGCAAACGCTACTAACGAGCTCCAACAAGAAGGAGATTTGAATTCAGTAATCATTCTTGAGAGGGACTTTCTGAAAATTTAGGTCAAATATGAGCTATTCTGTCAAAAGTGAATGGATTACTAGCTGCACCATCGATGTGTACTTGAAGGTTCCGAAAATAGCACTGGTAAGACGAAGGCAATGCTTGGTTTACACCAATAACTTCCACTATCCACTGACTGATGCATCCTAGTGCCTTTGAAAACCTACGTCTGAAAATGGCGCCTCAGAGCAAATAATCTTCCTGAAGCGAATAAAACAACTGTTTGTTCCACTTCATTTCCTCCAAAGCTGATAGTGTTGTTTGGTGATCGGGGTTTAGGGACAGAAATTCTCCCGCCAGGTTATTGTTATTTCAACTTATACTTTCTGCTACGCGAACTTCCATACAGTCATGTCAAATTTACTTAACTGCTTGCAGTGGCCAACCGATGGTGGTTTCATATAGGTTGACTCAGCAAGCAATCCCACGGTTGTTCAGCTCCGTAAGATGTGCTAAGATGGAAATAATCTGAACCTCGCCCTTCTATTTTTCAGTTGATCAAACAAAACATTTACTGTGGGAATTTTACCAAGATTGGAAGCATTGTTAAAACTTTCCAGACATTGTCCACTTGGCTAACAACTTTGCAAACATTTTTTAACTGTTCGTCGGGTCACCCAATGAATGCATAAGCTGAAATGACTTGATTTATCAACAGGCCGTTTGTGCGCAACCAAAACAAGATGAACTGTTAAAAATGAGTGCTAGATATTATTAATATGGATCTGTAACAGCATACAAATCGATGCATTTTGGGCACCTGCTCTCCAAAGTATGTTTTTTAAACGGCGCATTTTCAACAACTGCAGGCGGTGTTAAATCGAATTAGTCAAAATTAAAGACATCCATTTGTCCGAGTGCACTGAGTACACACAGTTGACGTGAGATTCTGGTAACTCGATGCATTTCAGGATAACGTTAACATGGATGTTGAACAACGAAACATATCGGAAAGGTCGAAAGATCATTTTCAAAGAATGAAAAAGAGTGATAGAACGACTGATGAGTTCAAACAACTGATTACATTGTGTAGTCATGGTACTGCGTTTCTTACTGAAAATTTCAAAAGAGGAGATGACAATAACAGTACTATCCTGACGGATGATAACCAGTTGGAAACATTCTAGTTTCACAGATGAACAGTTTGAACAATACCAATATGACCGAATCTACTTGCATTATCTTATGGCATTAGTGACATTACCGGAAACACGGTTGTTACAAAGTAAATGATGAAATCTGTTCGCAACGAGAAAATGGCAGATTACTTGATCATACTCTTCAAAGTATGTTGTATAGGGAACTACTCAACCAAGAATTTCAGGCCTTGGTTTTCCCCATAAAGAAAGACGCTATGAAACCAAACAAGTGAACCAAAGGGTGCATTCTTCCATTGAACATCTTTGAAAATTAAATTCTAAAAACGCAAATTGTGTAATGCCGACTAGTTTGGCAGTTGGTACATTTTGAACACACAGGTGATGAGGCCACCAACATCTGAACACAGAATTGCTCAATAATGAACCAATCGGTGGTTATGTAAGGTATGTTAATCCGGAGTTTGATCAACATATGCATAAAAAATCAAGATAGAATTATTGTCTTTTTAACTCCTTCATATAATTTTTCTCACAACTGCTTACATTCTCGGGCATTTGACAGCTCGTTCTCCGATGGTCGATTGAGTCGATGGAACGTCCCAGATTGATACCTCCCACAACAGGATTATTGCTTAGCGGTCCATGGTTGAGTGAAGGTTTTTCTGTTGTGGCTAGCAGTTCCAACCGTTGCAGACGATCAGCCATATGGGTCAACCAACAACGCATATCCCGATTTTGTTTCAGAAGCTGCCGTATATATTGCTACAAATAATCAGATGAGCATTATTTTGTCACTAAAGTGAAGCATTATTTTTAAGATACACTTTAGATGTGTCATGGTGTACAGGTAAACGTGCATATGGGTTCTTTCGCAAGTGACAAAATGGTTGTTTGGCGGACAAAATATTGTAGTCTATGCCTACGTTTCATAATTCTAATCGTACTATGTATTACACAATGAAGTTTCGGGCAGAAGTAAGGATCTAAAACCCTTGAGTAATGCACATTTCTGTTAAGAAATTGTACACTAGTCTAGGCTGCGTGACCGCGGTTTGACCTGATTGTTCATTAAAGCTTAGGAGGCTGATGAAGGTAATCCGGTATTGTTAATATTTCCCACCAGGCAGAGTATTCAGCACAACGCGTGGTAAACAACATTTTTCTGTTGTGGTGAAGTTTTACTCATAGCAAACCAGATGTTTGTGGCAGCAAGTGACCAAACACTACTCTAAATGATACACAGAAGCAGTGAGATGAGCAGGCGGCCAAACGAATAGCCAAAAGAATACACCAAAGTCGTTGTATCAATTTCCGGAAATAAATTCCACTACTCTCTGTATTAGGTTGGTAACGTCAGTCATAGACCTACGAAGCTCTGATACTACATCAGCCACAGTAAACATTTTTCTAAATGTGATTTTCAGTTTTTTTCATCCAGTCTCTCCAAGCGTTGTTTTTGTCGGCTATTAGGGAAACACATCACATTCCATGTGATGGATTTTGTGGAATAATACTGCTATATAATGAGGGAGATTTCATGAGGAAAAAGACAGAATTACATCCCTCACGCATCTTTGACTGAGCAAAACAAAAGTATATTTCCATTTCTGTGTCTGGAAAGCAGCTGAGACCAACGATCAGGACATTGCAACAAATGGAAAAGATCACACACACAAGTCTTCCACCATGAACAGGAACATTTATTTGTACAGATTTGTAGCTCTGGTCGTTTTTCACTCAATCACTGTTATACTGGCTACTTATTCCGAGTTCAGAGACCCTATTATAGAAACTGATGCGAAAGACGAGTTATTTCGGTGTGCTCATCCAGACGACATGCTTGCCCATCAATGTTACTAGATGTCTATTGCACTAAGCCAAAAGCTAATTTCAATACTATGGTGAGTTATCTAGTGTGAGCCGGTTCCTTTTCACATAAGTTTGTTAGATCGTACAGGTGGCAGTGAAGCAGGGATTCGACGCTCTGCGAACCACATGAATTACGAGCTACTGCTTGTTTATCGGTGCAAGTTAGCGTTCTGTTTAGGTGAAAGTCACACGGAAAAGGATGAGATGCCTGGTCTGTGGCCACACTGTGTCCCAGATAGATGATCTGGATTAGTAAATTGTTCGGTGAATCAATGATGCTCGTGACTGTTGGACTAAATTATTTGCGTAAAACAAAAGTGTACGTTATTCTCCCTGTTTCGTCACTGTCCAATGTGCCTCAATTATGGAGATATTTAACCAGACACTGGACAATACGGTGGGACTTATATGTGTTTGGGGAAATGAGGGTCTTGACTCTTCGTCTAACAAGGGTTGCACCAGGAAGATTTTAGAGGACTCCTTTGGGTTTCGTGAGCATTGTCTGATTGTTCTGCTATATTTGCCTGAAAAATTCGAGTGAATTTTCGTGAGCACCAGATTGTTTGTCGTCGTGTTACCAACCCACTTCAGCACACTAAAACTTAGGGTGTGAATTCGGATTGCACGCGCGGAGGGTGTCTCACCAAAGACATGTTTGGGCCCACTTAGTACAAAATAATTAAAATCCTGATGATCTGTTTGCGTGCAATTGTGACTTAATTTGCTGTTTTTTAAATATTATAATACCTTGCTAACAGCACGACATTGAACAGCAGTGGACTGCACACAACCAGTTTCTCTTGTAGGGTCGTTTTGAATGTACCGGTATGAAAGTAATAACTGCTTGCTGAAAACTGGTTATGATTCTAGACCGTGATAAGCACTGCATCCAGTAAAAGTTGTGATATATCAGGTGTGATATTCCAAGTTGTACTGTGACTTAAGTTCGCTTGGTGCTGCACACATTCACACAAAAATTACTCAAATACTCCCACATTATTATGAATAGAGGTAATCGGAATTGATGGTTAGAAAATTTCACCTTTCACTGTTCACCATTTCGAGCGCTTTTTAGTATCCCGCGTATTATCCATTTGAAAAATACGAGAAGTAAATTAACTCACTAACACTTTTTCATATCTCGATTAAGGAAACTGCTGAGTATGGCGCGACATAAAACGTGGTGGCATTTCCCTCGTCTTATCAATTCTGCCATTTGATGAAAGCAAACGAAAATGCTGATGATGAGTAGTTGGGGATTTGGTTTATTTTAAAACTGACCATCACTCACATTTGATCACAGCATTCGCATTCAGATGGACATTCCTGCCGGCCTCCTCCGAATACAAACACTAGACTCGAGTTTCGCTCTCATTAGAGCTCGTCAGTAGTGCATATCCTCGCCACGGCCGGCATTTCAACTCCGGACATTCCAATCATGAGGCGACCGTGTTAACCACTGCGCCATTCACCTCAAATTAGGCACGACTGATTTAGCAAATCCGAACGCTTAACCCCTCTCGATCGTGAGCAATGATCAGGTTGACCGATCGTCTCGAGAGGAGACACAGTAAGTGTCCTGTTAACTCCAATCGATAACCCTGCGATTAGGACTTCCGAGACAGGTCGAAATCACTGATCTCATTAAACCTGCAAGGTGATATTTTAGGTTACTGATGAGTAGTCGGGAATTTGGTTTATTTTCAAGTTGACCATCACTCACATTTGATCGCAGCGTTTGCATTCAGATAAACATTCCTGCCGGCCTCTTTCGAAAAGATGATGAACTCTCATGAGAGCGAAACTCGAGTCTAGTGCTTCTTTTTGAAAGAGGTTGGCTGGAATGTCTATCTGAATGCGAATGCTGCAATCAAATGTGAGTGATGGTCAACTGGAAAGAATGCTGATGACCAAAACTTTTATCCTACTTACGTTAGTAATGAGTAGCTTGGTAAGTTTGATCATTTCGAGGACACCCAGGGGTTCGGCTGAATTCAGACTAACGACATAAACAGCATGCTCACAGTTGGCAAGCTCTATACCAGCCACACTGAGAAGCCAGGTGAAGAGCTCGGGAGATTTAACTCTGGATCCCGGTACCCACTTTTACCCCCTTACTGTCTACTCTCTCCATCCACTGAGATTTTCACATAACCGATGTTGTGTTAGCTGTTGTTAATTTGGATTCGGTACCTCATTCTATTCTTTGCATTCATTGGAAAAGTAATGATCAGAAGGAGGAACTCATAAGCACCGAATGCTTTGCGTCTCGCTACTAAGAAAGTAAGTGGATTGCGAAAGGTGTGAGGAGAAGCTGCCGAGGGAAGTCAGCAACTGCAAGAGTGGAAGATGAAAGGAAAGACATGAAATAAGAGCAGTAATCCGACTGCGTTCTATTTAGGATACTGCAACCAAAACTCAGCTCCCAGAATAAAGAGGCAAACAGATCGATCAGTAATACAACGAAAGTTTGGGACCGTGACACTTTCAATAGCTAACGTATCCTAGTAGTCTACTTTCTGGCTAGAAGGTTTGCATTTACCGTGCACTCGAATTCGTCAAATAATGAATCTATTACATTAGAATCAGTCATGTTTTTTCACAATAAACACACTTGCACGCTGACTGCACTGAAACTACTAACTGAATGGTCCCGCCGATGCTGTGGTCTAAGCGATTTATGGGCAAGTTTAACATTCACACAGACTGGAGTGTAATACGTCGTCTTCATTTCATAGATAAAACCGAGAACGGATCAGGTTTAAGTAATTTTGTGAATAACAAACCAAGCGTACCGACCCATTTCCTCACTCACCATTTGACCCTCAACATAAGAAGAATACATTCCATTAGAGACGAACGTCTCAGTTGTAATAGGTGTTACGTGCCAAATATCTCACGTTCGGAGAAACACACCAGTGTGAGGCGGAATACCGTAACAAGGAACTGTTCAAAATAGACGGACACTGTGAAGCAGTCATACTTATCCGCATCTTTTCATTTTCTGCAGCGCTACCTATTATACTTCA
The DNA here is from genome assembly GCA_008508345.1 of Paragonimus westermani. Lineage (NCBI taxonomy): Eukaryota > Metazoa > Platyhelminthes > Trematoda > Plagiorchiida > Troglotrematidae > Paragonimus > Paragonimus westermani. The sequence continues at coordinate 45,168 of QNGE01002887.1, forward strand.
GACGTATGATACCAGCATAGATTCGTATTGAGGGTTTGATATGCTGCAGGAGTTCCAGCACGCATACTGTACTGTATAAGAGGTTTGTTCTCAGCTTTTGGTACAATCAACTAATCTTTCACACAGTCCTAAAATTACATACCATATCAAGGACTGATAACCACAATATTCGAACACATACCGCTGCTAGTAATTAGAATGCATACGCTGGTACAATACGGTCTGTCAAAATCGGCATCCTACCAAGCCTATTGTCAGAAATACCAGCATTGTTGTGGGATTTTTTCACCAGTCTGACAGACCAGTGCGTGCGTACACGATCCGTTTACATGGTGATGCCGAGATATTAGGTGTAGACAAAAAATGTTGTTGGGGTTGCAGAAAACAGACGGGCTGAAACTACATACTTCGTGAGTGCAACTCCATTCAATGACCGATCTGGAAGATTTTTTCTAATTCAGCAATCTTCTGATGAACAAGCCTTGTTTACCAGACATCTTCGCTTTTACCTAAACCGAATGTGGTCCAGACACACAGCAGAATTTCATTAACAACTTCGCAAAGAAAGGTCTTAAGATATTATCGAGTTCACTATTAGTTGAGTGTTCATGTTGGTCGTCCGTGGTTGAATGGAAGTGGGTTAAAGAGGTGCAGTTTTTTAGGCACCTCTCATTCGGCTAGCTGTAGTGCGCAGAAACTCGTTTTTCATTGTGACATTTTTCAGTGCGATAATTGCTTAGCTAAGGCATGGCGTCATTTTGTTCATTCTGACCCTAGACTCAGGTCGAGTACGTTTCTGCCAGTTAACGTTGTAAAAGCAGCATCACGACGATTTAGTAGTGAGACGGCACATTTTTTCACGCTCGAATTAGTGCCATTAGTGTTTTGAAATCTGGTGAACGCTGGCCTCGTGACACTTGGTGCTGTATAGTCGATGGCGGCATGAACAATGCAACCGATAATGGTCTGCTGACACGATAGTCGAAAAACCTAAGCAATGATGGGGAAGTAGGTTTAAGTTATTACAGTTCAAAAATGAAAGTGACCTTGACTTTCGGTAACAGTCACAAAAGTTTCCGGCTTGTTTAACCATAAATTAAAAAAGGATGTCAACAGGACACCCCGTAAAAGAAATGGTGACCCCATAGGCAGCTTATCTGAAAGTGTAGAAGTGTGAGCGCAATACCTCGGGTTCCGATTGAATTAGCAGTCAACAGATTTGATTGCAGAAGAGTTTATCTCACGTGACCCATGATTAGGTTACAGTGATTACTCACAGCAGCCAAAGTCCGCAGCACGCTAATCTCCACAAAATTCCCGTCTCAGAACTCTTTCCCCTGACCATGTTCTGAGGTGATGGCATTACCGTTACTGAATGTGAAATCTCAGCTGTCAAGCTTTTACTTGATGACTTGACGAATCGAAGTACACTTGTTTATTTCGGCACGCCAGTCTCATAGCCACCTGCCACGTGATCCGGAGTTCTACAGAGTGTAATCATCTTCGCCCTTTTCCTTCCACCCTAAGTCCCAAATGTGTCGGTCCAAAATCACCCACCTGCACTTAAATATTCACCTGATGCGAAGTTAGATATCAAACAGTGAGCTAGGCTATTAGTTCACCAAAACTGCAAATTTTGTCACACTTCTGACGTTCGCCTCTTCAGACGTTCAGAAGTGTTGATATCTTGTATTTTTTCTTACTGAATGAAACCAGGAATTCCATAAAACACGCCACTCCGTCACATTCCTACGTTCAATTGGATAATGATTACTTTGAATGAAAACATGCCATGACCAATTCGTTGTATTGACGTTTTCAACAAAATCCGACGACTGGTTTACTGTCCGGTGCCTACTTTCTCGCTATTGCACACCAGTTAGTCAGGCGATTCACCAGAGTCTCTGTGTTCCTTCCGTGTGATATATAGCTCACTAGCTGTCTCCCTGGAATTTTATCGACTGATTGCACTTTTTCCTAACTCTCTAAAACACCTATGTCGCTGAATTGAAATTTCCCGTGAGAAGACTGCCGGCTTTGTTTTTTCTCATAGTTTCGCTACGTGCGACCATTTTTCTGTAGAACGTACTATCCGACATAATCCACTCCCTTCACCTGGATTTCTTTGTGTGTATTTTTACATTTTGCACTAGATCCAGACACAAACATTTGTTTACACGCGTTCTATTTTGCTCTTATTCTGCCAACCCTCATTTAACCCGAATTTTACACAAACACAGACTTCTTATCATTGAATTAATCGCAGAACTAAACCAACAGGTTTTCAAATTTGGCACTGATTTTAACCGTTTCCTAACTTACAATGAGGTTCACAATCAGCACTAATATTTTGTGGCTTCAGCTTTCCCACTTAACTGCCCTCCATTGCTGTATACGTGAGTGTTTGAAAGGCTGAGCATTTACCCCTGCAGGCACATAAAACAAACTACTGACTTGACTTGTGTATGCTCAGCATATAACTTAATAGCAAAATATGGTTCTGTGTATCTGTTACACAGTCTAGTTTGTTAGCTATTCTTATCGTTGCCCGAGAAAATAACTAATAATATTCATGGTAATCACTGACGAACATGTCCGATTTTCATCGCGCCAAAAATTACAGTCCTTATGACCCTTTAAATACTCGCTACTCCTTGAGAGTTTCACCTAAGAGGAGAACAAACTCGCTTCAGCCTTAATAATAGTCGCATAGGTCAATTTCCGTCACATACTGCCATTTCACGTCTGTTATTAGTGATGTGCGTTTCTGGCGTCAGTGACTTTGATTTTTTTGAAAGGACCGTTATCTAGTGTAGCCAACAAGCTGGGACTTTGGTCCGTCGGTCCGGAAAGTGTTTTGTTTGCAAAAGGCGTAGACTGTCGGTTTGAGGGTGGCAGCAGCCTGTGACTGTGCTCATCCTTGATGGTCCACCTCGGGTATGCTGATTAGCTGGGTGTCTGTCTGACTAGTTGGAAAATCACTCTTAGGAATCCAAGTGAAGCGAGCATCAATTACATTGCAAAGGCAGAAATGGGGTCTGGTAACTTGAATGAAGAGTTGTAATGTAAAGACGTAAGGACTTCTATCAAAAGGTACGTTGGTCTACGCCCATTTGTTACTACGTGTCATATAACTGCGATTCCTAACGTAATGGCAGTAAAAAGTTTAGGTGATTATTCGCACCTGACGATTATTGCTTACGTCTGGTTGTGTTCATGGGGAATCTGTCATGTGAACAAACAAGGCTGTCAGATAGCAGATGCTTTAAGATAATAATCTGAATATTGCCATAGCTGGCGAGATCTGTCATTCTTAGTTCGTTGGCTTGGACATGTGTTTTGTGTCACCTCACCGTCTTATTTTTTGGAAACTTAGTTGCAGAGTTTCGGAACGCTCGAAAGAGTCAACATGGAGATGAGACTGTGAATACGTACAGATACAATAAAAACCTGATAAAAACGTTAATCATTGTCCAATCATTTTTCTTCCCTGTCAGAGATCCCAGGAGTTACAGCATCAGACCCTAAAGCCAATCATTTCTGATGGAATATTAAGCACTAAAACCCTTGTGAGCAACTCATTGGAGCCTGAGTAGACGAACTCATTCATCTTTCTTTATTCGTTTCATATGATGTAGAAGGTTTCGGCATCAGATTTTGTGACAAATAAGTGAATAACTGAATGGCATATCGAGTCGCCTGAAATTGTGTTTATCAACCGTTTAATGCTTAGCCCAGTTTAAATATTTTGTGTCTGTGGCTTACTGATATGTAACGGTTGTCGCAAAATAAATGCATTTAATATAATCTACAACACTGTTTTCAGATATACAAATGCATACTTACATGTATATATATATATAATTTTGTGTTCGGTCTAGTGGTACTGCGGCTGGACTAGGCCTTCGGAACACCTTGAAGAGAAAGCTTGAATGGTGACCGCAAACAGCCGTCATTTTGTAATGCGGATCCTTTCGACAGAATAGTCGATTGAATAGAGGTCGACACGCTAGACAGAACCGATTTATCGTACCCTTGAAGGTGTAAACAGTGTCACATTTTCCCCTAGCCACATGTTTGGCTGGCAAGCTGATAACTACATCAAAACGTTCATACCGTTGGTGTATACGTTTATTTGAGGAAACTTACAGTACAGTTTAATTTTAACTTACTGATTCAGAACTTTGCTAACAAATTTCAGACCTGAACTTAAAAACCACCTGCTCACGATTAACCTCTATGGGCGAATGTGAAGCACGTATATGCTCATTAACGCTCGATAGTTAGAACTTGATGACATCATTATTATTGATAGCATATCTATTAGTGTAGGAAAATGCCCACTTAAAAAGTTCACAGACAAAATGGTCAGGTGTTCAAGCGTAATCAACTGACCGAGGGGAGAGTTCGTAATAATGAGCGACGTTACCTCATGCTCAACAGCAACAACCTTGCCAGATTTTTTGTGTACTTACTAATTGTCTACCAATATACATTAACTAAACCAGCAGCCTGCTCATGTTAGAAAATGCATGCACAAGAAATTTCTGGCGCGCACTTTTGAACTGAATTTAAACGGTATTCTCTATATTAGATAAAGTCGCATTAAGATACTCGTAAATCCTTTGGGGGGGCTGCATATTATGTTTGAAAGAAAAAGTAGTAACTAGGGGTTTTTGATCATGTTATGTGGAGTTCACATAATTATTGTCTCAGTCTGCGCACACGAAAAATGTTTCCTACTAAACCCAATCGAATAGCGATTTCACCCCTGTCAGCAACTTAGTATTTTTGTCACCTACCGGACTTAAATTGACCGCACTTTCTAATAAACCAATCGAACAAAATTATCGACAGAATCAAACCCGGGACAGCAAGTCACACGATTGTTGCTGGTTTCACAATGCTTCAAAGACCTGCAGTCTTGTTCAGGTCTTCCTCCGATTTTAATGATATTACAATTCTGTGCTGACATTTCAATAAACTACTGATGAGTAGTCGGGGATTTGGTTTATTTTCGAGTTGAACATCACTCAAATTCGACCGCAGCTTTCACATTCAGATAGGCTTTCCGGCCAACCTCTTCGTAACAGAAGCACTAGGCTCGATTTTCATTCTCACTAGAGCTCGTAAGTAGTGCATATCGCTGCCAGGGCCGAGATTTGGAAATAAACCGAATCCTCGACTAATCGTCGGTAATCTAAAAATACCGCCCAGCAGGTGTAATGAGATCAGGGATGTCGACCTGTCTCGGAAGTCCTAATCGCGGGGTTATCGATTGGAGTTAACAGGACACTTACTGTGTCTCCTCTCGAGACGATCGGGCAACCTGATCATTGCTCGCAATCGGGAGTGGTTGAGCGTTCGGATTTGATAAATCGGTCGTGCTTAATTTGAGGTTAATGGCGCAGTGGTTAACACGGTCGCCTCATGATTGGAATGTCCGGAGTTGAAATGCCGGCCGTGGCAAGGATATGCACTACTGACGAGCTCTAATGAGAGCGAAACTCGAGTCTAGTGCTTCTTTTCGAAAGAGGCTGGCTGGAAGGTCTATCTGAATGTGAATGCTGAGATCAAATGTGAATGATGTTCAACTTGTAAATTTCAATTAAGTTCAGCGGATATGTCTTTAGAGTTTGGCTGATTGGTTATCAGGGCCTGCATATTGGCGGGGCACGGAGTAAAAATGTATACCAACGTCAGTTCTCAAATTTCTTGTTTTGATTAGCAAAGTTTGTCCAAGTTTTATAGATGGGACTTAGTACGATGTCAGATACAGAGATGCGGATAACTGTGGGTTAGCCCTTAAAGACTAACTACCACTTTATGAGAACAGGACCCTTAATTTCTAAGCCAGGTTTTCCAATGTCAGACCATCTCCTACCATCGGAAGATAATACCGAAGCTTGATACTATTGCCGAATCGCCTAGAGGCTGCAAAACTGTACACAAGGAGAATTTACATTAGGATTATACTGGCTGCCCCACACCTTAATTTCACCTTGGACACCGACTTCAACGCAACCGAACCGTTGGTTTGTACCGCCGTGCTCCACTTCAATTTTAATTTTTTTCTCATTAATAAACCACAGAAACAAATTGCTCCCTAATGATTACTAAGTATATAGACAACAACTGCGGTCTTTCATAATCTTGAACGAACTGATGAAACTAGGTAATTGTGAGTAATGTTTTACACAAAAATGGCCCCGAAAAGATAGACAGCAAAGAAATATCAAATGATCGAAATTGTTAGGGAAACCATACATTCTGTGACTAGTCACGGCTTCTTGAAAATGCTGATCTACAATCAGTAATCGAGCAAGTACACGCCGACCGAGGGGAATCAAACCATAGTTCAATGCCTCTGACCACAGAAAACATGAAAATCTTACTTTGAAGAAAATTTGAGGTAGTTGGTGGGGAATAATGCTTTTTATAACGATAAATTTGCGGTCGTTGCCAAGTTTAGAGCCGTGACAGCTAAAAATGTAAATTTTCTTCACAGATCCCGTCATCTGGTAAAGCATGGTCGCTTCAGGTGACCGGTTCATATATGAAGTTGTTACAGTGTAGTTTCAGCACAGTATCTACGCTTAAATAGACACCAACAGTCCGCATGGTAACAGTAAGGTTAACAGTAAAAACCATGTAAAGAAGATTGATCAACCAAAACTACCCAACTGATCCAAGGTAACGAACACAACTAACTTGTCCTTCTTCCAGAGAAGTGGATTCCTCGCGACGTTTCGTCGAAGTTTGTTCTGTTTGCTTAGCCACAGCGGCGGAATTATCGCCATTTTGGGGGAGTTCCGTGAGTACCTCACATCTGTCCGACAGAATCAGGGATTTGAGCGTAGATTTCACCGCTTGCCGGTCACTGTCCTGTTTTGTTTAATCAAACACATGAGGTGTAATTGTTAAGTTACCACGGTTACCTTAAACATCGGTTGAAGTGATCTATTCGAGAGTACAACACTAACTGTGCTGATGACAAAACTAAGGTTATGTGAAGTTGTTAAGCAAATTATGGTCTAAAATTCGAGGTGCTCCGAGCATTAGCTATAACTTACCTGGAACTGGATTTTTACTTGCGAAGGATTGTCAGGCTCCGTACAACTTTGGGAACTGCGTACTTTCAAAGCCGGTTGGTTCTTTTTCACTCTAAGCTAAAACTACACTCTGGGGGTTCGGGTTTGAAATAGTTGTTAAACAGAATAGTTTGCGCCCCTTTTTATTTTGAGCCCCACGAGATAACCATATCTGTTGTTTGTACTTTACTGCAAGTTACTTTTATTATGCTCCCAGTATAATGGGCTGGTCAGTAAGTTAATTCATTCTCCACATATTTCGCTAGTTCAAAATCTTATCTCAAGAGTGTCATTAGCAAGAAAACTGGTCGTGAAGGCGGACAAGTACCGTAACCTACGATATCATCAACATTATCATCAAAGTAGCATGACAGCTATCATCTTGACAGCAGTGGCACTGAATTCGGAACTTCAGTGTCCCAATGCCTTCAAATCATTTCTGCTCGGTGGCTCGCCATGAACCTGTCGTTGATTACGTGCAGTTTTCGATGTTTTTTCCATTACGAACTGTATGGAACACACTATGAGACGTCGTGACATTTCTTGTTCATTCGTTTGAGCACTGTTGATGCATTGGTTTGGTTTCCATTTATCTAATTTCCCACATTAATTGTTATCTCGGCTTTCATAATTTCAGTGAGCAAGGGACTAAGCTTATGCTTTCTTTGGTTATTAAGGTTAGGATCAGACGTTTATATAAAACGATTGCACTCACTGTCAACTCCACAGAAATCGACCGTAAAATTGGTGTTCACCAGTAGTCTTCTGAAGTGACTACACTACTCACCATCTGTCTTAATATGGGGTTAGAGGCTACTATTCACTTTTACTACCTCTCTATTAAGCGTGAGCAGTATTCATCCCTCAGCTTGAAACTATCAGACTTTATAGAACGTCAGTGGCTGCAATAAGTGTCTTGAATTCATCATTTCGTATAAGTGGGCTTATACTAACAGTTAGCATATTCACATATTAGATCTTTGTTTATTCCTGAGTTGATCGAGTCTTACATGGAGATGCCAAACTGTCCGTTGGATTTCGATTACAACACTCCTGAGGAAGGCCACACGAGGTGGTTGAAACATAGAGTATTACAACTTGCTCGAAACGTTGTGTTATTCCCAATCTGTTTGTCCGCTGGAATGTTCATCCTGTTGACTTTTTGACGCATTTCAGGAGAACATTTTCCGGAATAATATAAATGGTTAGTTTGTGAAATCTTGGATACTGACAATGGGGAACTGACTTTTGGTTTAGAAGAAAAGCCACACCTTGAAAATAAATCGTTTTTTAAAACCTACACATAGCCAACTTCTAGAGGAAAGGCTCAGTTATCACATCTTTAACTGTAACTGTGTGTGATCCATCTTGGATCTTTAGGTGTGCCCTCCATTAAGGATCTTCCTGAACAGAAGCTGCTGCCAGCGCCTCGGGAAGTGTCCGGATATTGAGGCATGATGTAGCTGCTGAGTACTTCTCAAATTTCACTTAGAGCGGTGTTGTTTGCCATTCCACTCTGTTAAGTGCTACCCTATCACATCTGAGCAAGGTAGTACACAAGTGAAATCGTCTATTCTTTCATTACGGCACTTCACAACCTTGTTCGCTAGGGTAATACTGTCCTCCTACATGAAGCTGTACGAGGGTGCCGTGATAATCTAACACCGAAACAGTTTTGCTTGATTAGGGTTTTCATTGAGTCAAGATGCAGTCTTGGTTTATTCATCATATCAAATTAGTGGTCGTGTTGATGGCTGTGACCGAGCTGCTCGGGAACTGTTTAAAACAATAGATAGTTTCGACACAATTGATCTCAGGCTGGGTAGACCAACAAGCGTCGTTCGTTGGTTGGTATGTAACCTCAGGTAACGCTGAAGTCCTTACGTTTGTTTGAGTGAACGGTTTATTGTGTGCTTTTACGAGTAGTTTTACCCAAAGAAATTGATTTGGTTGTGGTATCGCCTTCAGTAGTTATTTTTAACTGAACCAAAACACCATCGACTCCGTTACGTACACAATGCTTCTCCTCAACCGCTAATATCTTGTGTGTTGTATGTCCTTACCATATTTTGTTGTTTTAGTATAAACCAACCATTCTGTGTTTAATTACTGTCTAACGCATATTGCTCACGCTGATTTGTGCTTAATTGAATTCGTTTTTCTTTAACTGATTGTCACATGGAAGACGGACATTTGGCTTGTATTCTCTCTGCACAGTTTACTTGACAGTTTTTTGCATTCTACGGAAACCATAGAACCTTTATATTTGTTGGACAATTCCAGCTAGCGTTCTTGTGCGCAGATATTACGCGTGACTCAGTGAGGAACTCAAATCTGATCGCCAAGACTATGTACCTTAGTAGAATAAGAAAGAAAGACTATGTGAAGGGACTAACTATATCAGCAGACTGGGTTGGTTGGCGCATTTTAATTCACTGATAGTACATAGTGATTACACCTATTAGATACCTATTAAAAAAGAATTGACGCACTGGGAACTGGCAAGTTGACATGCAGAGTGTAATATGCAGCTGCAGATCGCTTAGAGATTTTCTTACAAACTGGAACGAGTGCTGTTATGCAGAAAGGAGAATTGTACTGTGGATTGGGGTACGACGTCATGAGAAAGCAATGATGAAGATTACAATTTTAAGAAAGGTTGTTTGTGATTCAAGATGGTCTAAACTAAACAGATGTAGAACAACCTAATAGGTTCCACTTTTCTCCAGACTTCACTAGGACAGCAAGAATTCCTAAGTTGCAAGATGTTAGTAGTTTGATACTATGAACTCACCGACGATGTTTACAGTCGACTATCTAAGACATGCTTGAGTCCAGAGATCGGCTGGGCTGCCACAACCACTTGAAGGGAGTTACAGAAGTCCAGTTTTTTCCGAGATCCAGAATGGCTTCATTATTCCAAAAGCTAGGATGGTACATCTATTTCAAGTCGAAGTCTGTACTGATCTGTGGGGTTTAGTAGGTCTGAGTTGAGAAAACCTACCAACACTCAAGTGAGTTGTATATTCACAGCGGGCCGAAACCTGAAGTGACGTAACAGTTAATTGTTTTTCCTCAAGTCTGCAGATAAGCTGAGCAACACCGTTACTCACATTTCCGGCTCAGTACCAGTAAATTCTTAAAATTCTGTTTTGCAGTTGTTTTTGGTGAAGGATTGGATGTAATAAACCTAAATTACAACGTACTTGACCATTTTCCGCATGTGCTGATACATGTGTATCAGTGCATGGACCCAGTGGAGAATGACTTTGAGATTAATTACCGAACAGAGGGGCGCCTACGGTATATTCGACTTTCGCGCCCCAAACAGGCTACATAGTTCAACACTGTCTACAGATGACAACACACTGTTTGCACATAGTTGAAACGAAATTCAGCAACTGGCCACGGCTTTCTGGACTATGGCACCCCAGTGTGGATTGGATATCAAAAGAGGTCAAGCATTTTCTTCTAGACTTATGCGGGTAGAGGTGTGGTTCCTGCACATGCGCCTGAGACTCACATCAATAGAGGTGTTGTCGACAGCTGCGCAGAATTCTGCTACCTGGGTGGCAGTTTGTCTGCAGATCTTTCCAAGGACCGTGAGTTACGAGCTGACGTGGCGAAGGCTAGCGTTGCTTTCAGACGTGCTGAAAGACGTATCTTGAAGAATCACAGCCTGAATTTATGTGTTCATCACCCAATTTTGTCTTATACATTGTTGTGCGGCAATTAACTCTAGAAATTGCAACAGCGAAACGCGTACTATCTGAGCCGTTTTCATTTGCAGTTTTTAAGACTCATCTTGGGTAATCGGTGGTCGAACTTGTTTCCGAACACCGAAGTACTAAGGGGAGCAGACATGGACGGAATGGAGGTCATGCCGATGTTGAATCAGCTTGGTTAGGTAGGTCACGTCAGTCGGAAAGAACTGTTGTGCGGGTAGGTAAAATTAGGTGAACAAAATCCTGGTGGTCAAAAACTGAGATACTATGTGTTCTTCAAGCATGTCTTTCGCGTTGTAACATTGATTTTAGACTTTGGACAAACGGCGTTGAACCTGGAGGTTTGGAGAAATGTGGCCTGGATAAGCGTCCGCTAGCTCAATAAGCAATTATTGCGTTGCCAAGATTGGAAGGGTGCGGTTTGCAAAGAAACCATCGGTGCCAAAAGTCTTGGTGATTTGACTATGTGGCGTTGTGATGTGTGCGGCTGCAAATGCGTGGCCGTTTGCGATTAGTAGGTCACCAACTAGTACACCGTCAGTTAAAAGCCAAGGGGCACCTTAGTACCAATTAGGATATAACAATTTTATCCACCTTTTCTTGTTAGCATCGACCAACGATCATCGTAGTTTTGCAGATCACCCGTTTCCCTCTCAAAAACCTGGGTCTCTGTGTCCTTTTACGTTTCCTTTCCTTCAGCTTTATTGGTGTGGTGAATGCTGTTTATGATTTTTTGTCCAACGTTGAATTTTTATTTTTCTCTATATTCTTTCTAGAGTACACTGATATGTGCTATTGTTGAACTACTTATCTCATTAGATTTTTAAAAATGTTTTTCTCCCCATTCTGGATCTTACCATTGCAGTCTCTGTGTATACTTTACTTTCAGTATCGTGCTGGCCTATCAGTTGGCTAGCCAGCATTGGCCCACTGAGCACAAACGCCTCACTCACACACCCAGTGGTCATATCCCTCCAGGTTTGCACCGGATACGTGGTGTATAAATGGAACCGTAGGTGGTGCGGTGCAATCCACTTGTAGCAGTGGTTAAGCGCAGGCCTGCTTCGGTTTTGGCCACTGTGACAAGCTGAGTCGAAACGTATGCAACTAGCAGTGTCCTACACGTTTTGTTTGCTCTCAGAAATATCCGAGTTTGTAGTAGAGAATTAAACAACACATCATAAACCAAATAATGCATTTTCTGAGACGTGCAAGTGGACTGAGGCAAAAGTAACGGAAAGTTCGGAACTTGTGAGTGTGAGCTGCATTCTGTTAACAGCTGTTCACACTGGCTCGTTTGTCTTCTAATCATATTGCTACCTGAGAACGATCCGAAAAGCCTAGTGATTGGCAACACCATAGTGCCTAGCAGTAAACGCCATCTTTGTGCCAAAATAGGCATTTTCGTTGTCATTCTGTACGAACACAAAGTGTCCAACACAGCCATGTAAAACTATTTGATAATAACTTTATTGGGTATGGAATTGTGTGTTAATTAGGCAGACTTTAGTTGCATTCTTTCGTGAATTTGAAAGAATTGCACTGCTTATCATACTTGAAATTCTTTATAACCGTACTTCATATTGTTATGATTTAAGAAGTCAATCGACCTGGAACATTGCTTATTGCAAGACGTTCACTACAGGTATGCGACAGTATACGGTAACGAACGCTGACACTGTTTTGCACAGGTGACATTCATATTCTTGACAGCGGTGTAGCCAAGTTCTTCTTGGTAACCGTTACGCGTACACACATTTTCAGTGGTCGCTTCCGGTCCTTTGTCTTCCTAGCGTTGATTCCTGCTCTTCAGTGTCCTCGCGTACGAGTCGTGCTTAACTGCCTGCAAACGAATCAACACGCCATAAAACAACGTTATCCCCGTAAAACACAGACTGACTATCAGTCACCCTGAAACGAGGTCAATGTCCAAAGTGGAGTGTGTAGAATGTCTTGAGGACGCTACATTTAAAAAGTAACCGTTTAATTGGGCAATCACCGCCATTACGGGTATCACCACGTTCACTTTTAACATGCTTAGTAATTCGTGGGAACGAAACAACTTGTGGACTGTTTTTTGATATTTTTGAACTAGAAACACCATTCCAGCTCACCTGAATCGGTGGCGACTAGTAGGGATTTTGTTTTTTTTTCTGCAGCAAAAATTGAACAACACTCACAAAGGACTACAGCTATCGTACTTTCACAAACCTTCCAGCCAACCATTTCCGAAAAGAAGCAACAGACTCGAGTACTGCTCTTGTCAGAACCCATCAGTTGTGCACATCCTTGCAACTGTCGGAACTAGGTCTCCGGCCACACTTCGATGCGATTACAATTGGCCTCACATTAGGCCTCATGGAATTATCATATGCAAACGTTCAAGTACATTTCTTTGTGAGCAGTGCTCAAGTTGTATACCTGGTTAGGTTAACTGTCGCGACTTCGTGGTTTGGGTAAATTAAAATGATTATGTCATATCCAATGTTCACAATTTTGTGGTATTTTGATGATGTGGGCATGGGACGTAAACTTATAAACACCCCGATGGGCTGTAAACTGGATGCTGTTAGGGGTTAATGAATATGTCGTCATCTACCCATCCACTAGGATGGTAATGATATATCCTACCAAACGTAAACGTGAACAATGTGACGTGCATTATTTTCTATCAGAACACACAACCACACATACGATGTTGGCGAGTATGAATACCATTCTCATTAGATGTGGCAAAGCGAATCGGACTTTCGTGCATCCCGTCTACACTCGGAATGTGTCTTCAACCACCAGAACAACTAGAAATTAGCACCCAGTAGTCAGTCTTTCTCTGTTCAACTGTTCTGAATTAGAGCAGGCATGAAATCACAAACACGTTTCAGCACAATATGGAAGACAAGCACCTTATTCATTCTTGGACATACTGAGACAGTTGGTCTTGCATTGAACAAATGTTAGTGAACGGCACAGCTTAACAGAGCACAAATGAACGGTAACGAACACGTGTGTTTATGATCGAATTTGCTACTTCCTTGACAAGCAGGCTCCCAGTCTAAGAAGCTCCAGCCCAATCCTTGAATTATGAGACGGAAATTCAGCAAACAAAGAATGAAAATTCGAAATTTGTCACTTCGTCTGCTAGGAAAAAGAACGGCTATGTCGAAAGTTTGCAAACTTGGAGTCTCGTTACGATATGAAAGTGCATACTAGCAACATATAAGTACAACAGAAAAAGAGCTGAATTAAAAGACGTGGTATATGAGAACACTTCGAGAAGTTGGATTTATCAGAGGTGAATCGTGTAAGGAATGTGAGTGCTGTTACTGGTGACGAACAGAAAATCCCAATTATTTATGTTAAAAATAGTCATCGTGCGTTTGTCATGCGTTCCCACCTGTGATACTTGGTGGGTGTTTCTGCAAGTCATTTTGTCTAGTCAAATGAGATCAAGGGGTCTCCCTGTTGGTTCATATTAATATATTATTATTATTATTATTATATTTCAAACGAATGGTGATGACTAACCTGTATACCGTTTTGCTAGACATTCAGACTCTTTAGCCTAGAAAACATAGCGGTTTCACTTCGATAATCTGTCCCAAGTGTGACAGATATATATATATGTCGTGGTTGTGTATGCGCGCGTACAGTTATATTTGAGTCAGAACAAAACTTCATGAAACATTGAATAGATTACTCCGTTTGCTTTTCAATTGATATGTTATTGATAATCAAGACGGCGTCCGGTATACTGCCCTGGCTGCCTTTTTGTGGCTATGTTGAGTTAAAGGAGTGTGAGTTCGTTATAGGAAAAGTTCGTCCGAAAACGTTTTCCCAAATATTTTGGTAATTACTGCATTCAATTTCGTCAAAGGAAGAAAAATAGGTTGTGTTTTAGGTGGAATGTAACACCCAAAAACAGAAAGCTTCAGAAAGCCGCATATGCTGTACAAATCTGTAAGGTCAGAAGTTAATTAACATGAGAAATGAGGGATTTCGACACAAAGCTTCATGGAGATCTGTTTGAAGTGATAGAGAAAAGTCATCGTGTGTTAATCTAGTTAACCAAAGGACCTTAGAAGGTAGATGCAGATTGTGTGTTTCAAAGCAGCTCACGGTGATAACGGTGACCAGTTAGAAAACATGAGGTTAAATGTTCGTGTTCTTTTGCCGTTACCTGTCATTCACAAATTTGTCAGTGTGAAATCAGTGGGTTTACTTGCAGCCCTGAATATGACATGGTAGAAGAAGTCCGGAGTGAATGCTAAAGTCTGAAATCTGGATATGTGTAATACATCCACACAACTGTGCTTAAACCCTACTTCGAGAATCGATTACATTTCGTAGAAATGGAAGCTTTAATTATCTATTGTGGTCCATAACCAAAATATGTGGAAAAATTGTAAATAAAACTAGTAACTATACACATTTATCTTTATTAATCCAGAACGGACCGTAATGATGGGATATTTTTGTGTGATTCAAATAACTGGGTGATAAAAAGACTCGGTTGAATCCTTGGTGTGCTTGAAATCACCCGTAAAATTCGAATAATTAGAACAGCACTCATGTACAGAAAGGCTTTGAGATACCACATGAATCTCACATGCTGGGTCGTTTTTGAAACTTAACGCCAATTTTTCACGTGACACAAGAGTATACACTACACTTTCGTGGTGGAAGCATTTGGATCAAAATGGTTCCCTAAGTGAACAATGGCAGACCTAGCCGTCTAAGTGATAATTTGAGGAAGCAATTTTCTTTATTTGACTGAGTAAATAAGACAGCAAAATCGCATACTTTTTCAAAATATTTATTGCTAACCCAAGAGGTAGTAGCACGGACCTACCGTCTGGATACGTCGTAATGATTTGGGATAATCCGAAAACATAAATGATATCTGAGATGGTTTGGACAGGCTGCTTCAGTAAATGTGTTATACAAAACGGAGGGAAATATGTAGCGAGATATGGGCCAGGAGAAACGGATTCCACAACCTTCTCTAACAAACTCAGTGTTCATCAAACCAATCGCTTTAAAATCAGATTTACGCGAATTAAACTAGGCTTGCTTAACCGTTTGCTAAGCTCAAGATAATGTGTTTATTCAGAAGAAACTGTGAAAAGCATACAGTCTCATGTAACACCAAATAACTCAAAGAACCACGTGTAAAAACCAGTCATGATCTATCGACTGAGACCGATAGGCGACCCTATGAGTGAAAGGTGCAACTGATCAAGACCGACGATCATGAACTACACAGAGCTGGTTGTAGTCGGATTAACACTAACACGTCATTTCCTACATGGCAATGTAAGCATTTCTTTATAACGATCTGTCGACCTGACTACTAATTAAACGCAAAAGTTGTGTAACAATGCTAGATTTTATGAATAAGTGACGTGAAAATAAAGGTATTCAACTTCTGGCCACGCGGACAACGCTTAAATATTAATCCGGGTCGAAATGTTATTGTTCATTAGTAATAAGTTGCACTGAAAATGTGATGGGAGACACCTCTTTTGCGAAGGCAGACAAAAGGTTGTTTGTGGGGTTGATATCTCTTCGTCCGAAAGAGTTCAGCGCAAATCGCATGACAAAAAACACAGTTGTTTTCAAAGCTGTACACGCAGGACTACAGAATGTATTCCACGTACAAAAAGAATCTTGACTATGGAAATAAAGCCGAGTTCCGGTAGGACATTAGGTAGTTGCGCATGCTGTCACTCAATGCTTCGATTAAATGCTCAAATTTTCCTGATTTACTCAAGTGTGTTCCTCAATACAGATGGGGAGAACCCAAATGTATTTCGTTCTAAAAGATTCTTGCGGCGCCTTATGGCCGGGTACACATTCGTATACCTTCATTCTAGAAAGAAGGTGGTGGTAGGTGACTCAAGTGAAGTTTACATCTGGCAACCGGTCTAGGCTTAAAGTGGAAGCAGTTGGTGATTCACTTCAAAATTCTCAACTGACTTCGTACAATGAGGTACGACAATTTCATCGCTGTGGTCCACCAACCAAAATTACGTGATAATTCAGTGTTCCTCTGTGATGATATTTCCATTCGTTGTTGAAAATTCATGTCTCTCATACAGCCAGAAAATTCGTCTTGCACACGCACAACTTCCGTCGTCTCAGACACTTGAATAAAACGCTTGAACAAACTGTTAAGACACCGAACTTCTCATGATGGTCTAATTTCCATTGCTGAATCGTCTTTATAGTCAGGTAGATGGAGAACACCTAGGTAAACACAAGCACACATTACCTATTTTCAACAAACTAGACGCAGCTTTTAGAAACTACCAAGAAGTTCATTTTACTTTGAGGTCATCTGATCGGTCACTGAGGAGAACACAGTTTGAGCTGGACTTACAGTTCATATGTTCTAAATTCAGAAGTGCGGTTATATTTACTGTTGTAAAATAACGTCGGACTATGTTTAGTTTTTGAGACCAGAAATTAGTCACGCATGACACCATAAAATTGGTATTTACCCAATCATTTCCACATAGTTTGTTACTGAAGTTGTGCATTAACCCGACGAAGTGTCAAACGAATTGAATGTATGGGTAGACCGGGACCGATCATCCTTAGTCAGGAACCACAGTAAACAAAGGAAAACTCACACTCTCTGAATCGTCATGTGGTAAACTTGTTGAACAGGATCGAGGCAAACAGATTCTGTCCTTATTACAGTAGAAGCACTCAAAAACCGCACCCTAAAAATTTCTGAGTTACATCAAAAAACTGAACAGAATTTTCAGAGGGGAGCAAAAGAAAATGATCGAAACCGAATTTTATATCATTGTTCCGAAGGTTGACACCTAATTTCACATCTTGAAACGAATTTTGCAGTACGGAATATGTCACATTTTCTTATTTCATTTTGTTTTCTTGGCCGTATTTGTAACCTCAGGGAGAAGAAATTGATGATAGAATAAGTCATAAACCCTACAAAATCTATTCACAATTGATCTCTGAATGATACATTTCCTCAAAGCTCGATAATTCCGAGTACTCAAAACAGGTTGGCATCACAAGTTTACTCGATTTTTTTTACACCAGTCTAGGTAACCAAGGTTGCAATCACCTGACCACATGCAGCCTTCACGTCAATGTCACTTCAATAAAGCTCGGTGACAGTAAAAAAACGTTATAATACATTTGGTCTGCATATGTTGAAAAGCTTCAGTTTCTTAGCTTTCTAAGCTCACCTGAACTCGTTCCGTTAGCTCCCAGTTCATAAGATCGGTTTCCGGAGAGAAAATTCCAAGATGACATTGTGTTGTTGATTTGGGTAGCATAGCGTTTAGAAACAAATTTGAAGTGGCTCCAGAGCTTTGCATTTCACCTGACAAAGAAAGTATCAAAAGTACTGTGGACAGTCAAATTTGGTTACATTCTTCTCACGTTTTTTCCAATCTCGGTACCATTTTCATTCGTGATTATGAAATATCACCATTTGAATGGACTTCTCAAACAGTAATTCATGTTCCGCTTAGACTAATTAGCATCCATAATATAGCCTCGGGTGAAACTAGAATAAATAATAAGCTGTGAAATGGAACAGACTTGTTAATCAGTAGACAAGTATAACAAGGATTTTCATATTTACATATATAAGCCACGAAACCCGCAGATGAATTTCATTTCAAATGTAAGTTCTTTCTCTTTTAATTTCGTATCACACTTGAAAAAACTGATGCATCTGTTGGATGGTACCTTCCTAATATACCAAAAACAATAGCTGATTTTGCACAAAACTAATCTTCGTATCCTAAATAATCGTGGAAAGGAATCAACGAAGAACCTATCTAAAAATGTGATGGGGAAAGTTTTAATAAGAACTGTTCAGAGCGGCTACGGCTGTGGTGATATGGTTTGCATGTAAGGTCATGGACGCAAGTTACGAAACCGTCGTATAACCAGAGATCGTGTGGAAAACATGTGAAATTTGTACTTTAACAACAATTTACAGTCATTTTTCAAGGGTTAGAAGGAAGTGGTCAGAAAAATATAAGCAGGAGCAAGCGCCTCGTGGGTGCTACAGGCCAATGTCAGTACGTTAACCTATTTCTTGCTAAGCGTTTGCTGAAAGGTCTGCTTTCTTTGAACGTCGTTCATCAGCAAAGTAAGATCATATGTGTAACTCTGTCTTGCAAGTTTGATACGACTATGACTACGGAATTGGCTGGCTGAGGACGGGTTCCATTTTGCAGTGATAAATACGCCTGATAGAAGTTGAATTTATCTTTTGCTATCTAACTCAAACTAAACGTAGATTAATTATTGAATCAGCTTATTAACATACCAGCTGGGGACGTTCTTTTTGGGGAATTGATGTAAACCCAGGTCGATGGATTCAATTGTTTTGTCTTATTACAATTAAAGAGTTGTAAACATATAATCGTCTTCAACAGCACAGACACATTACCGATCGACCAAAGGAATATATTTGCATTCCATTAGAACGTAGTTATGCAATCCTAGTTCCTGCAGAGCCACAGATTAACCACAAACAAATCGGGTGACCTTGGTTATAGAACCATGTGCGTGTTATAAAAAAATTTGTTTCCAGATTGCGACACATTTGAGATCTTAATATCCACGTACTTAAGTATGTCAGGCAATTGGTTCAAAATCGCTGATGTTATGCGCATGGAGGTATTACGAAGACTAAACAGCACCTTGTGTATAGTCCGGAAATACTACAAATAAAAGGCCGTTAATTCAAATAACCCACTACCATAAAAATTGACAGGTTGGGGCTACTGTGTACTTTTGTTCTAATCGAAGAATTTACTCAACTGATTGGAACATAGGCGTTTAGTTAGTGTATATTCAAAACCCCTTCACTGACAGCAGCTTCCTCCGTCATTTAAGTTTTCAGGTCAAAACGTTTGGAGAAGGAACACCACATTCAGGTTTTACAGTCGTTGGAATTCGTCAGTGAAAAATATGCTTGCCACCGTCAACCTTTGAACTTTCGCCACGATTTTATAAGACAACTATCGTGACCGTTGACCACATTGACCACAAAGCGAGCATGTTCCTTCTATGTATCCAAGGTTTAGGTACATATGTTTATGAGTGAAGCTCGGACCCTGAATAGTATTGAAAAAACACGGTAAACTCCTAATAATTCCAGTCGTTAACCACATGATTGAGGATCCTTTCCACTATGAAATTAAGCAAATATCTGTTGGATAGTCTGAATCCTGCTAGATGGCAAGGTGTTTGTTTGGTCCAAGCTGAACACTAATCAAAAGTTAACATACCACTTGCATTTCCAGTAACAGCAAAGCTGCAGCCTAGAGGTGCTATTTAGAAACGGAAACTGGAAGTCCATGTGAATACAAGGGCTGCAATCAATCACCAGTAGTGCTTCACTGATTTTTGTTTATATGTCGACCCATGTGGTTTGCCAAAAAAGAAACTTTAACTCTACACACAAGAAGTATGTGTTGGGCAGGATTGGGAAAAACAGCATATGCCGTGGACAGATTTCTCGAAGTGCGCATATCGGGTTTGCTTTGGCCACTCGGTAGTGCGGAGGGAGCAGGCGGTCAACATATTTCTAATCTAACGCAAAGCTTTGGGCGAGATTGATTGAGCTCCCATCATAGCGAGCGGTGCAACACTGCTCGGTGTTGGCGGAGGCTTTCAAGCAAAGATAGTTGAACACGAAGAAGATGGCTGAAAGGTTTATGGTGGTGAGGAGGGACAACCAATGCTATAAAAGCGAACGAGAGCCATATTTTAGAGATGAACCTAGAACGACGAGCACGTTAACGGTAAAAACGCGCTTACATTGGTATTTCGATGCGATCATTTCTAAAAGCGTTAAATTACCGTCACTCTTACTCGACGTGGAAGGAAAAATCAATTTTTTTATATATCAAAAACGAATTCTGGGCTCTTAGGTATGTTCAGAGTCTTGCAACTCATGAGTAACACAGCGGGTATTTCCAACTAGTAGCAATGGGTAAACAATGCTAGTTGATCACTGGCCTGTAGCTGAACTGGCCACGCTAAATGACGAGCAAGTCTCCAACGCATACCTCAGTAAACTGTGGAGATTTTGTTTGCAGATTTTTATGTTATATGCGTCGAAAAGAGTCTTTTTCAAACATGAAAACTTCCCGTTCGTACTTCCCACATGACGCAATGAAGCTTTTGCCAGTCAGAGTGAACTAACTGGGATATATATGCTGATTAACTCGCAGTTGACCTCAAAAGCGGAAACATTTTACTTGACTTCAAGTTCGACAGGTTACGTGGCTCGAAAAATAATAAGCACAGGTCTGCTTGATGTTGGAACAGCCAAATAGGGTAGCAGGCAAAATATCCAAGATTTGCTTGTAGTACACGATGAAGAAAACACGAATGTTGGCAAATACATCAGTTGTGTCCTACAAATGTGACTTCGTCAAAAATATAATGAAGTCAACACATCTCATCAGCCGGTTACAATAATCGCCTCGGATTGACGAGCGTTAAACTTGCGCAACATTGTGACATGGGTCTACTCGCTAACACAGGGTGCATGCTAATTGCACAATTTTAACACCTCAGTGAACTATGACTGTCGCGACCAGGAACAATGGCAGTTGGTTGTTGACACGCATCTCAATAACTGACGGTCACCACATGACTGGGAACCAACATGCATCGTAGCATCCAATAGAATAAAACTAAACAAAACACGACGATTCCCCAACTTAACGTGTGATCACAGTGAGTTCCGACCGGTCGATAGATACAGAACAGCGTTGTTCGGAACTGCATAATGTTTGCAAATTATTGGAAGAATGAATGGAATGTGCATATTTTTACGTTGTGATTGATTCGTGGTATACTGTTTTGTAGCCTTCCTGCTCCAAGTGTGATGTGTGTCATGAAACCTCGAAGTCGTGCCATCAACCATTTTGGTCGCGTGTGACATTTCTAAGTTCTGCGGTGTCTTTGTCAACTGGATTTCTTCTACTTCAAGCCAGTCTGTTCTGCACAATTTGAATCAATCGCTACGCTCATGAGGCTCTCGCCGTTCGAACAAGAAGGCTTTCAAATTGCTCAACAAACTCATGTGGAAGCAAAGACTAGCAAAACTGTTACTGTTATTTCAGGGATCTTAGTTCTGTGAGCGGCGAATGAATCATTTCTACTATTTATTCTAATATAACTCGAGTGTAACGACACTGTGTTCATTTGCGTCACAACGGAAAGGAGGATGAGCATTTTTGGTCCCGCTAACAGCACCAGTACTTGCACGGGTTTCGTCAAATCAAGTAAACAACACACCCGAGCAGGGACGGATAGGGAGAAATGGCCCAGTTTGTCTACAATGAACAGAGGGTAGCGTTTCGTCCCTCACTATTCCCTGACTGAACAGGTTGAAAACCGCTATTTAAATAGGGTCGGAAATACGCCTCAAAACCCGCAACTCACGCGGAAAACATGACTAAGGAGCAGGGATAAACAATCCATGATTTTGTCACCAACGTTTGTTCAAAAAGGCATAACGTCAAACACAGCGCTCTCCGCCGCTTTGTTCTCATTTTGAAACAATTAGTTACGACAGACGCATAACAGATGCTTGAGCACTTTACTCTCAGTTGCGATCTCCAATTTGTTGCCAAACAACTCTTGATCCGTACGATTGCACCACATACGGCTTCTGTCTGTTTAATCTATTCCGGTTTTACTCTGCTCTTCCATTATTAGAGGCACAGGTTTCAGTCTCCTGGAACACGTTCGAACACTGTTACGATCGACTCACTGTCACCAAGCAACTTCAAGATATAACCAGAAGAAAAATACTTCTGTGCGAATGTTCTCAATAGCTTCCAGTCCCTGCGAGTGTCTATACGTGATAGACCACTCCTGAGAATCCTTCCGCAACTGTTAATGTCCTGTTAACGTGTAATCCATGAACAAACAGTACATTGTCGTCAACATTTGGTGCATTTCTACAAAACTACTCACACATATCAACAGCCCAAGAAATTTCTCTCATTTTATCCCCAAATTAAAGGTTAGTCCGAATTTGCACGCAATTTGAACTCGCTGAACATGGACTGAAAGTGAAACGTTGAACAAGACTGCACGTGACGTCAGCATTTGACCGCATGTGACTGGTTGAGCGTGTATTTACATTGACTTCTGAAGATATGAGAACGACAGAGTAGTGAACAAGACTTGTTTTCTGCGTTTGATCATCAGGCTAATTACAACACAATAAATATTGCTCACAAGCGAGAGTGGTTGAGCGTTCAGATTTGATGATTCGGTCGTGCCTAATGTGAGGTCAATGGCGCAGTGGTTAACACGGTCGCCTCATGATTGGAATGTCCGGAGTTCAAATGCCGGCCGTGGCAAGGATATGCACTATTGACGAGCTCTAATGAGAGCGAAACTCGAGTCTAGTGCTTCTTCTCGAAAGAGGCTGGCTGGATGGTCTATCTGAATGCGAACGCTGCGATCAAATGTGAATGATGGTCAACTTGAAAATCTGGAAAAAGTGACTAGTGTGAGTCAGAAAAACGGTCAATATAGGGTAAGGACGACATGTTTGTTATCAGTTACGTGATCACTGTTCCAAATCATGGGCTTGACTGATTGTGGGCCAGGGGAGGTTAATTGTCCGCACGAACGTTTTCTGAGCGCAGAGGTCGGGGTTACGCAATCGGATGCTGATGGCTTCGGCAACGGTCAACATTCGAAATCTCACCACTTTTGATCGATTCCTTGGCACTCGATAGACAACCCGAAAAGCATCTTTCTTACTGACAGAATGATTGGAGTCGGTCAAGTGAGCAACAATCGCGCTTGAAACCGTTTTAATCACACCACTGTTCAACCACGCAGGATGGTGTTCGCGCACTCTGTCCGACAATCACCTTGTAGTACGACCACCATATGATGCTCGACACGCGCAAACAAATGAGTACACACAATAATTGGTTGTAAAACATGGAAGTTTGTCTTTGAATTGTGACATGATAACGGGTGTTGAACGGAAACTGATGCACAACTGAGCGGCAAGGTAGTTTTTTTCGACTGACTTTCTTAGCTTTCTGGAGATAATTTCGGCCATGGGATCTCCCTTGAAGAGAAGATTAATAAACGCAATTTTCTTGTTCACAGAGGTTGGCTTAAGTTTCAACTCTACCGCCTGCATCGCTTTCTGAATGAAACGTACTGGGCAGCCATTTTGCATGAACACTTCTTGTAGAATGTCTAGCTCAGCTTGCAAAGTGTCAGAGGTGCATATCTTTAACGCCCTACCTATCAGATTTCAAATGTTGACCGTTGCCGAAGC
>QNGE01002887.1:70031-100191 GCA_008508345.1 Paragonimus westermani
TGGATTCCATATGAGACAGTTGGACGGGTGGGTAACAGAGTCCAAATGTGAAATTTCCGAGCTCCTGGTGTGGCTTCGTAGCTCAGCTGGTAGAGCGCTTGCCGCGTTGAGGCATGCTGTGTCTGTCGCTGGTTCGAATCCAACCGAAGCCCTGACTTTTCACGGTTGGGTCTCATCTAAGATAAACAGTGTTTGCCTTCGGAAGCTTTCAGTTTTAAGAACGAATCCTTGATACATCGTGAGACAGATATGCATCAGAACACTCAGGTGTGTTGACTCAAAGGAAATTTACATGTATTTATTTGTAATTACAAGATATTTGTGATTAATTTCAAGTAGTGAATCGGCTGAATGGTAAATTTTATGCGAACCTGGTAGATTTTATGTTAAGGCTTTTCTCCACTTTCATGATTCTGGGGAACAGCAACTTAAACGGAGTAATATTATCTGTTTTAACTACACGGTTTTGCACGTTGTACTCAAAGGAAGTCATCCTAATCGGGAGAATATTCGCGCATACAACGTTCCTAGGATGATAAGCTGAGACAGAAAAATTTCAAAACAAGCCACACTCTTCAGCAGGGAATCCGCTGCCAAACTCAAGATAACTAAATAACAGGGACTTCATTTTACACTTGACGCAAGACTTCAATGGTAGACACACATAATTTTCGGCTGAGAAGAGGAATGAAATTTTGATGTCGGTTAGGAACTATTCATAACGGTTAATTTTTATGCAACGAAACGGATAGCGCTTTCCGGAGATCACTCACGCGAAGTAGTTGAGGTCGCAGGTAGTAACTGCTTCTGTCAGGACTGCGTTTGAAAAGTTGACCACCAACGCCAAGTCAATCAACCACAAACTATCAATGTCCGACTCAAAAGCTACCACCCATTAAACTGAAGAGTACACCTATGAATGGACAATGAAAAATACGTAAATTGACCAGTTTTCAGTTATATGTTGAATAGGTTGTAAGGGGAAAATGGAATTCTTATTCTTTTCGGAGCACGTCAACTTTTTACGTTTAACATCAAAGAAAGTGTGCGAAAGTGCTTGAAACACAATGTTTTCATTTCAAGAAACACGTCTGCGTGGACGTCAGTATCAGCTCACGAAAACGCGGACAAATCAACTCATCGGCAGTACAAAGCTATGATCACAAATCTGGCAGAATGAGAAATGCGGACCACAGTAGAAGATATTCGGTATAGTAACCTGATCACGAAACTCAGAAATTACTAATGAGTAGTCGGGGATTTGGTTTACTTTCGAGTTGAACATCACTCACATTCGATCGCAGCCTTCGTATTTAGATAGACACTCCAGCCAACCTCTTTCGAAAAGAAGCACTAGACTCGAGTTTCACTCTCACTAGAGCTCGTTAGTGGTGCGTATCGTTGCCAGGGCCGAGATTTCAAAATA
The DNA here is from genome assembly GCA_008508345.1 of Paragonimus westermani. Classification (NCBI taxonomy): domain Eukaryota; kingdom Metazoa; phylum Platyhelminthes; class Trematoda; order Plagiorchiida; family Troglotrematidae; genus Paragonimus; species Paragonimus westermani. Next base: position 71,458 of record QNGE01002887.1, read on the forward strand.
AACCAAATCCTCGACTACTCATCGGTAATCTAAACTATCGCCTTGCAAGCTTGATGAAATGAGTGATTTTAATCTGTCTCGAAAGTCCTAATCGCGGGGTTACCGGTTGGAGTTAACAGGACAGTAACTGTCTCCTCTCGAGACGATCGAGCAACCTGATCATTGCTCACGATCGAGAGGGGTTAAGCGTTCAGATTTGATGATTCGGTCGTGCCTAATGTGAGGTGAATGGCGCGGTGGTGAACACGGTTGCCTCATGATTGGAATGGCCGGAGTTAAAATACCAGCCGTGGCGAGGATATGCACTACTGACGAGCTCTAATGAGAGCGAAACTCGAGTCTAGTGTTTGTATCTGGAGGAGGTTAGCTGGAAAGTCTATATGATTGCGAATGCTGCGATCGAATGTGAGTGATGTTTAACCTGAAGATAATTCCGAAGGTGTGTACGCGGCCAGACAGTTTGGTGGCACAACTTCGAAGTTTCATGACACACATCACACTTGGAGCAGGAAGGCTAGAAAACAGTATACCACGAATCAATCACAACGTAAAAATATGCACATTCCATTCATTCTTCCAATAATTTGCAAACATTATGCAGTTCCGAACAACGCTGTTCTGTATCTATCGACCGGTCGGAACTCACTGTGATCACACGTTAAGTTGGGGAATCGTCGTGTTTTGTTTAGTTTTATTCTATTGGATGCTACGATGCATGTTGGTTCCCAGTCATGTGGTGACCGTCAGTTATTGAGATGCTTATCCACGTACCGTAGAAGGGTATTGGGGATGTTGGGTGAATAATATTTTTACTCATCGATCAGTTCACTATGTGTTTGGGCTGCCATTCCGACGCTGAATTTCTGATCGACTATTGGTTTGGCAGTCTGTCAGACTCTGACGAATGGACATTTCAAATCTGATAACGAGTTCCTCCGTAGATTTCTGGTTTGAAGGCTGGGATCTTGAAATAGTATATCCCAATAAGTCCAGACATTTTTGACTTCACTTACTGTAAGTTGCCAATCGAATTTACCTTGTGCCTATCCGAATGAGCGTAGCTCACCATATGATACTCGTTACTTTCCCTCTGTTTCAACTTGTTTCTCTCTGATATGCTAACAAAAGGAGAATCGAGTAAAAAACCCGGTTTTAAAATAGAATATATGGAAACGCCTGCATAATGTACTCACTTCCGTTCAGCAGTTCCCTGGCCAACGTAGTATCCACCGAACGACTTTGACATATTCCGGTACCTGAATATCTAGCCAGATCTTGTGAAGAGATTGTGCCGGTCATCAGAGACCTCTGCTCTGATTTGAAACTCGGTCTCTCGGTCGCCGACAACTTGCCAGATTTTAGCATCCAAACAAGATCTTGGGTAGTTATACTGCTTTTGATCTTGGATACATGATTTCTTGTTACTTTCATTGAACTGGGCTGATCTGAATGAGCATGCCTTTTGCTGCCTTTGGACAAACGCAATTTGGAATTATTCGAAGAACTCCTTGATTCATTCCGGATGGAAGAACCGCTGGATGATCCACGTGACGTAACTGACCTCGAGGCGGATTCTGTTTCGCTGTCTGATATGGAAGCACTTCTTTGGTGTGAACTCTTTCCTCGGCTGTCCGTATCTGTTGAACGCCCGCTAGAACATGTGGAGCAGGAGGTTCGGCTCCCCAGATTCTGTTTTCTGCAACTTTTAAGATCGACATATTCGTCCTTTGGTTTTGAACGACGACGTTCTTTTTCTCTTTTTGAATTTCCATTAAGGTATGGGCTTTTGTTTGAACGTATTGGGTCTACCGGCCCAAAAGTTGAAAGTATGTCACACAGAGAATCGTTCACATTTGTTGAACAGTCAGATCGTTTAGTTCGAGTGCTTTTAACCTCGTCCGTGGTAATACTATCGCATTTTTGGTTGCTTGGAAGAATATCAGTAGGTGGTGGTTGACAGAGGTCTTCGTTTCCCTTCGTCCTTACATCCTTTACAGATCGTTTTGACCTCCCGTGTTCTTGGTTTGAAGAACGACTATGTTTAGATTTGCGACCATCGATTCGATTCCGGCTACTCTTCCGTTTATTTGAACCGCTCTTTTTTTCTTTGTTATCACTTTCCGAACGGGACGGTTTCGTATGATGTTTGGTTTGCGAGTTGTGTTCTCCACTACTGTCGTCAGATTTCGTTGAAATTTTATGTGGTGCAGTAGCTGTGTTCAAATCGTCTTCTTGTTTATCTTGACTTTGTTGTTTTTGCATGGCCAACCGGTGACAAACGTCAAACGCCTGACCTACTGTTCGTACAATGCGCATGGCCTGCAACTAAAAGAAGAAATCGGAAACTTGACATCTTCGTGGTTCTGTTCATATTCGGTTAGAAAAGATGTGTTTATCTGGAGACTGAAGAATTGGACAAAGGTCCAACAAATGTTTGCTCCGGCAGTATGAGTAGATGACAGTCGGCCTAAGGACCCAATCTAGACAGTTTTTCGTAAACAAAATATTCTACATTGTTGAAACTAACCTTGCGTGTGGTGTGTATTATAACTAAAAGTGCTGATGACACAAACATGGCCAATGATATAGAGTGAGGTGTGAGCAACGAACACTATCCAGTGGATGGATTATCCTGTTTAACGCAGAGTCTTGACATTGTGGATTTTTTGTTAGTTAAAGTGAAGAACAATTCAATTATTGTCTAACTGGTACTGACGTACGAACTTCGAAAACCTGTGAAGAAAGAAGAACATGATACAAATTATTGCGAGACGCTACCAAACGTCATTTACCAAAACTTTATTAATATAAATCATAAATGTAATTCTGCTGTGTGAGGTCATCCAATTAATGAAACAGAATGAGGCGGCTACAGTTAAAGCCGTTGGGATTTGTAAAGTGAGACCTAGATATGTCCGGAACTATCATTACTGATGATAGATGAAAATAACATCTTACTTTCAAATGTGGAGCCATTGAGCCCAACGTTCCCAGTGACAAATAGTGCGAGACAATTCAGTGTCAAATCATACAAGTACGGAGACACATTTGTCGGGGCCAACAGAAGTCTGCTTCAACACGTCGCCAAAAGTTGACTGCACCGTAGAACTTGGACTGTTACTCAAGAGTCCTGTTCACAACAAAGACCTACTTGCAGTACAGTTCATATTTTGGTTGTCCCAAAACAGCGAGAACCTAACGAAAAGGTTGACGCGCGATGTTGAAATAGGTTTACATCGGAACACCAACGTTGTCCAGCTGTCTCATTGCACATTCTAGAAGCATGCCTTTGTCAACAAGCAAGAGGCCCGATCCTGCTCTCTGGGTCGCTCTATATATCTCCGCATTCAGCCAGAGTGCGGTGACACATGCATTCTGGAGAGAGGGCAGGTGGTTGAAAAAACTGTCCAAGATGTACCTATTGAATTGGTTGCGCCAATCAATCAACCAGACTATAATCTTGCACCCGTCAGTTGAAGCTGTTACTAAATGACTGCTGGACTTTTAACGTAAACTAGATACAACCGAAGTAGTTTCATCATTCCATGTGATCACAACGTGCTTCCTGGCGAAACTAACTGAGTATACTTAAGTTTAAGTTAAGTGTTAATCACTCATTCTAAGCTCCTGTCGTGTCTCCGTTGGTCTTGTCAGTTACGTTACTTCGGCCTTGGTTTCTTTGAACAGGCTGAGGGTGGATTTAAAATGCCATGATCGATCGTTAGCTTATTACAGAATTACATGTTGCACGAGTGTAGGGGATGAATTCAGCTTGCGAACGGCGTGATCTCTCAGTCTTGTTTAGGCTTACAGAATAGCACATTGCTCAACATTCTTTACGGAGAAGGATCACATGCGATTGAAACCACACCGAACTTACACATCACTTTAGACAGACAAGTATAATCTGAGGGAAGCTTATCAGTTTCTTTCAGTGTGAGATTTGCTTTGTTGTCATTCCTGCCGTATGCTCAAATTGCGTGCATCACATTCTATGTGATCAGTAAATGTAACAGTCAAGAACGAAAAACAGTGCCATTCTTTCACAGCCCAATGTGATTTGCAACTGTTAGTACGGTGGTAGTCAAACCGTTGAGTATTAACGCCGTTGGAATGCATCATCGTAGCCTTGGTCAGCTAACATCTTAACTCATTTAACTCCACATACAAACACCAGATTGGAACCCGACAAACCAAGCCTAGTCCGAAAAATTCGGGCTATTGTTAACGAAGACCTAATTAGATGTTAACGTCATCTTGACCAGGCGTTATCGATCGAACCCATCAATGCGTCAACCGGGACCATGAACAGATTATTTTGACATTGTTGCATTTTTGTCAAGTGCGTGACAAACTTCTGCTGCTGTGTTCACGTGCAAGTCTGTTGTACTAGCGTCAAATGTCCATTTGCATTCAAAAAGTATATTAATTTATATTGACCAGGATTAAATCTTCTGAGTTCAAAGCTGCGGCCTCTCCTGAAAAAATAACTTGCTCGCCATAAGTATTGCATTAATGAACTAGTGAAAGGATTGATGACCCAGTCAACGAATATACCGTCGATTCTTTTCCACATTAGGTTCACGGATTTTCACAGGATGCAAAAAGATGTTTACTTTTATGTCCCTCTCCTTTGTGGGTCGTTTCGGATTGATACTTAACTAGTCGCTTCATTCCGTGACAAGACCTTAGGATAACAGACTCATCGCATATTGCTCGATAACAGAGGGAAGACTGATTTATTGTTCATCAGTGGTCACAGTGGAGTCAGCATTGTCGGACTAACAAAAACTGTGAATATTGATATCTTATGATTGCATCTGGATACCCAGACGATGCAAAATTTGGCTGTGGCAACCGACCAAGTCCCCAAAGCTTATGTGATAACTGGGTGTGCCACAATCTGAGTCGTATGCAGCATTGCTAGTGCCCACATCAGTAAGTGAACTAACCGCAAGGAAATGACTTTTACTACCAGCTAACTTGGAGTCCAATTAGCTGTTGTTGTTGCTGCATCGATTTACAGTTGTATTCATATGCAGCATGCAATGGTTGGCCCGCGTTCAACATCCGCGATCTACAATAGACTTATACTACTTGCACGGATGATTGAATTGGTCTTGTGAGACTTCTTGTAAACAGTAATTATTCGCCTCCCGGACATTAGCAATAGAGACGCAACTTCTAAAGTTCAATGAATATGAGACCTGAAGGCACTAACGTTTAGTAATTTTGTTTACATAAACAAACACCTAATGGGCACCAAACTGTTAGCAAATATTCATGATAACACCGCATGAGGGGCAGTATCAGGCTTGATTTTGTATTTGACGAGTAAAATAAACTCACACAATCTGCCTGTGTTGTAGATGTTTCAAAATTCACTCATTTGTATATACTCACTTTCTTATAAGCTTTGAACACATTGCACCGGAATACGCTTGTTCGGCTATCACGAGCTATGTAGCTGAAAATATTCAAATCTTGTGAGTCGTGTGAAACGTAGAAAATTCTGAAAAACAAGAAACCGTGAGTAAGGAGGGTGATATCTCAAGTTTCCCAACTGTGTGTGATTAAAAACTCTAAAGTGATAAATTGTGCTCATTGCGGAAAATATTGGGAAATTCAACATACTTGAAATTCAGTGTATTAAAGAAATAATTATGGAGTGTGGGGAACAACGCGTCAATGTTAGGCTTATCGACAAACAGGGCGTCTAATTAGGTGGTTGACTAAGTGTATTGCGGATGGACTGTGCCCTGTACTGATCCATCAAGCGTTGGTCCAGCGGTCGAAAGAAGCCAGTCAAACCACACTTTGATATTTACTTCACGCGTAAACGTTCGACCAGACTTGACAGCTATCTACTGGAACTTACCATCCAGCTTGGCTGGAAACATCAACAGTTGGTTCATTCAACAGTGCACTGCTTGACGGCTTAAGCTCAAATTCTCTAAGATTAGCTACTGTCTGCTGTAACAGACTGAAAGAGATTAAACCAGAAACTGCTGTGAACATTTTGGCCGCTTGCTACTCACTCAAACGGTCAACAACATACACACTGTTGCCAAGTTATTAACCGTCACGCTCCACCTACTGAAACGTTAATTAATCTCTTTCAGGGGTGAGTTGTTTTACGAGATACAAACTGAATAAATCTCACTGAAAGTACGCATATGTTTCACTTAGTCGAGAGCGAACCGTGTTATATTCTCTGATCCGTAAAGGTAAGCCATCACATTATTAAGAAAAGAAATCATACGAATCTAAAAAAATTGATGGGCAAAAATATCTACCGACACCACAGGACGACTGGCAAACATCTCTTTCCCTCATTTTAGGGTAAATGTTATGGAACGATTACAATGTATTTTCAATGTTTCAAATAAAATGCACATCCCATGCACACTTGCTAGAGAAGAGAACGTTTGTTTCATTCAAACACCTTTCATAGAGATAAGACATCAACGACCTAAACGTTTGTTCTGTTACGGCTAATTGAACATAACCAGTTGACACATGAAAGCGGAGTTCGAATCATTTCAATTAATCCCATCGTATGCACAGGTTTAAACGCATGCAGTTATTGATGTGGTTTGCTTTGAAAGAGAGTAGGCTGGCTCAAGTTGGCACCACAAAAACTATCATTTACAGACTGCCACGTCTGATCCGATTTGCATGCCAAATCCTGACCATCTGATTACATTAGAAAAGCTGCACCTAATATCACTTTTATTTGTAAAATTCATTCACCAGTTTACACCGATGTCTCACTGAGCCTATCCACTCGCCTTCAGAACAAACACTGCCGGTCGATGTCACATTACACAGTCAGTAGATTTGTAGAGACTCGATGTCTCACGTGACTGTTACCGTGGCAAATCTGTTATTATAGAGACTAACAATCATCTGCATGCCACTATAACTTATTAAACGACTACAGCCCTTATTATAAAGACAGCATTCCTGTTCAACATATCCAGGAATTCGAATGCTCAGGTTTTGCATTCATTCCTCCTAAATGGAAAATTTATTCTGACCCATTTCAAGACTACTCACGTCAGAGAGCGATGTTTTAGTCGAACAAAATTGGTAATTCCGGCTGGTTTTTCATCATTCTGAACTGTGATTAATCCTAGTGGACTGAATTCGTGAAGCATTTGTTTGTTTCATACTTTTAGCGACCGCCTGAGACAGAAAAAAACTATTGCAGTCATGTTGGTGACATCATGACAGGATGTCCAGCTGAGCTATGCGGCTGCTGCTATATACCTCTAGATGATATTATATACCTAACATGCCGTTCGTCCTTTAGTAACTTAGGGGGTAGTTATCTCAAGCTTCAAAGTGGGAGCATTATCCTTGCAAGAAATTGGTCTTCAATTGATTTACCTGTTGACTACTCATTTAAATCGTTGGTTCCAGCCATTGACACGACTTCCGTGTTCACATCCTCTTTTAGCGTAAAATAATTTATCGCTATCAAAAGAATGGTTTCAAAATCCGACATCTCACTTTTCTCGCAATTAAAATATTTTCACGCATCTTCAAAAGTAGCTAGGCTTTTTGTTAATTGCTGCTTAGATAAAAAACCCATTCTTATCAGCCAGTTATTCAAGCACGTGCAGTGATGGTTGGCTACCTGGTTTCAGCTGCAGTTGAGAGCGGCCTGTCTGCTGCATGGCCCAACTCATTGCTCAATATCTGTGCAATGTAAATACTGTGCTTCAAACATTGATTGTCCAGGTCTTCTCCATCATTATCGGTTTACTACCTTACGTACCGTCAAGCCGATTGAGAGTGGAGACCAACGAAGCACCTCTCAGAAAGAGTTCATCATCACCCTACAAAATAGCTTCGCGGTCGTTCAGGAAGGCCGAATTCTGACATGACTGATTTCCACTTCCTCGATACTGGTCATCAACCAAAGTCGAATAAAGCATTCTGAACCGTCTAGCAAGTTTGTCAACCCCAACTCGGAGCTGCTAAATGGTACCTGTTGTGAGCTGTAAAAATACTGCCACCAGACTCGAATGCCCATCTGTGCGTGCGCGAACGAAACAGATCTTAACAACTCATTATCATCCTTGGCCATTTAGTCCCAAGCCATTAGCTGCCTGGACAGTCGTTAAACCCTTGACCTCAAGGTGTGAATGATTTGTGGCCGAAACGCCCGAAGCTCTATGGCGCACTCAGAAACACTTCCATCCCCACCACCAGACCGTGATCCTTTCCACATATGTGACTTTTGATCACTTACTTGACTTGCTCAGATTTTCATATATGAAGCTTACATATCAAATACGTGCGAATGTTTAATGACTGTTAAGGAAAAGGGTTGTCCATCGAATAGATTTTTCACCATTTCCGGCAGCTTGTTCAACTTCAGCGGTATGACCTTTCAGTTAGTGTCGCTTTTCTACAAACGACAACACTTTCAGCAAATGTTGCGTTACCTACTGAATGTTTGTTCTCGTGCAGTTCATAACTCATTTCTGCAATTACCATCTCCTCAAACCAATCAAAAGTTTGGAATGTCATTTGTAAAAATGTCTAAATTCACCTTGTCAGTTTTGCTTTATTTCTCTCGTTGTTCTTGTGCTTAAAAGGTAGTTTGGTGATGAGTTCAAAGGAATGTGATTGCGTTCAAGGTGAACATCTGTCACAGCTGACTTCACTTCTATCGGTTTTCTCGGTCAAACCCTCCCGAGAAGAAATACAATCATTGAGTTGTGTTTTATTTAAAACTTGTCAGTAGTACGCATTCTTGCTACGGTTTGGATTAGGACTCCGGCTTTGTTTGTCTGAAGCAACAGCGTTTACTACTCTACAGGGAACTTCGGTGTTGCCAATGGTCGACCGTGATGGTCAAAACACTGAGTTGATGAAGCCGAGGGATTTCACCTGAAATTCGCGTAAACCTCCATATCATCTAATTGGGTTGTGGTCACAGCGGTTTGCTGGACCAGGTTGCTAACTCGAATCTACTGGGCGACATACTTTTGGTTAAACTACTTGGTTAAGCCTTTCAACTAGAATTTCTCTGAAATGTTTTCGACTTTGGATTTCATTTCACTGCACAGAGTTGTTGGATCCTTAATATGTGCACTAGGTTGCTATCGCTTGCTCGTAAAGATACGTCTATCGGAGCTTTTCAATGCAGACTACATCAACTACCTCTCAGCTCCAGTCAGTAACACCATGATTAGAATTTCCAAAACAGCTGGGGGTCCGATTAACTCCAAGTTAAGCTCAAGTTCAAAGCTTTATTTAGCAAGGGTTGATTACGAGGACTGCCCCAGTGTGGAAGCTGTTTAGCTTGAAATTACCATATGGTTATTTATGAAATTGTAAACTGGTTAGTTATTTAAACATAGTAAGCTCACTGTCTTTAGGCACGTTAAACGTGGCATGTTGATTTAAAAAATGCACATACATATGTTTACACTTTCTTCAAAGTGGGTAGGTGAATTATACTGTTCAGAATTCTTCCTACGTGTGCGAAATCCGTTGGAATTGATAGGAACAAATGTGAGAACGAAACTTTTTATCACACTGCTCCGCAACTCTAACAAGTTTACTGACTTCCGAACAAAACTGTGATTTCTGCAAGTCACCTGAAACTATATTGCCTCAGGTTTTGGAATACATTACCCAAATAGTGAACCATCGGGGGTTTGTAACCTAAGGGGAATGAGATATGGTTATGAATTTCTGTTCAGAATGTGAAACAATTTTACAGGTAGGCAAAGTTGAATGATAGTTGCATGGAGAAAATAAACAACTTACCGATATATGGGATGATATAACATTAGATTGGACTGATGAATACAGCCAAGCATAGAAGCATCACTCAAACCCAGACCAAGAATTCCACTTCCAGAAGTGCCGAGCATTTCGCTTTCTGCTACCATGCCGGATGAACCATTCGCGGAGCTGTCCTCTGGTGGTATGACGTCGCTGTAGGCCCGCATACCTGTAATTTGGCCAGATGCACTTGATCCTCGTGAACCGGGCCATCGAAATAAAAACTAAGACAAAAGTTAGAGGAGAGATATTTCACTTTGAGCCTACTCACGAGACCGACTTATGTTTCCTAATCTGTGGAAAACTGGTAGCCAATGTCAGTGATTTTTACGAGTGAGTCTTCCTATCCGTTTCGACAGTTTTTTCAAATTACGTGAATCCTACGGTGGTATTTGAATCTGGTGTCATCAGACCACGATTGGCAAAGAGACAGTAATGCTGGACAGGGATTACTTGATTTAACTTTTCGATTAGTTGGAGTCCCATTCAACTCACCAAGTCAAAATCAGTCATCATGCACGCACATGGAATTTGTGTCCTTACTTTACGTAATTTTTCACATTTCTGCACTAGACGCAGACGTGTGTATCGAAGCTCTTTCCATTTGATCGGAAAGTTCCACATTGATTTTATTCATTTCACCACACAAAGACCAGTTAAAATAGTCCGCAGTTGGAATGGAGCTTGTAAAAGTGTATTAGTTAGTCATGATCTCGGTTCACTCTGCAGACGCTTTGGGGCTTGACGTTACAGATAGGTCTGCGAATAACCGCTTGCTGTAAACGCAAAGGTAAGTATGACCACTTGGGATCTGTTGATCAAGCCGAAAACAGTCTGCGTCTTAAAGGCACTTCACGTATCAAGAAATTAGTTTCGGTTCGTGGGCTGCTTACCAGTAACTTTCCGTGAATCGTGTGCATCTGTTTTCTGGCCACTTCATCAGTTAGGACATTAATATTGATTGAACATTACTCACAATTAATCGCAATCGTCATATTCCGATGAAGTTTTCAGCCAGCCTATTTCCGAAAGATGCACTGCACTCGAGTTTGGCTGTTGTTAGAGCTTGTCGGGAGTGTCGAAATTCGCCACGACCGGGACTATAACTCTGGCCGCGCTTTCATGAGGCGACCTTATTGACCATTGCACTAATGACCTCATGTTAGGCACAGCGGATTGATCACTTGCGAGCACCTATACACATCCGTAAGGATTCCAGGGGCTAAAGCAATCATTATATCGTATCCTACACAAAGCTCAGTTTATTCTTGTGACAAGCGAAACGAAGATCTCAGTGGAATACTGTCACATTTCAATTCGGCTAGCGAAAGCATTTATTTTACCCAAGAACATGAATCACCCATAGTTATCACGTTTATAAGAATGGGTGTGGTACGATACAACGAACAATGTATCCTAAGGCAACTCGGACTCCAGTATTTTTGTGCCGTTGAGACGAAAGAGGGATCTAGTAAGATGTCTGATAGACAGGGTTGTGAAAGTACGCAAGAGCGACGCCATAGTAGAGGGGAGGCAGCTTCTGTTTAATGTACTCGATGAAAACTGCTACCCGAAGTGGTTGATTTGTAGGAACACGTCAATGAACGCTTAGTTAGGGAAACCGCAATCAACGGACAAAAAATGTCTGCACTTCTTTAATCTCGCCGAATGCATAACCAATAAACCTAGTGTGACAATTATCTGCAGTCATTTTGCAGCTCAGCCATGTAGTTAGTTTGTTTCCACAACTGCTTTGCGTTCACAACATGATAACTAAGCTGCCTGTTCATGTCGCCTCTTTTGTGTGTTTCTACAGAATAAGCTTCGTGGGCCGCACAGTAGGACGGGCATCCGAATACATCTGTAATCGTCAACCTATGAGGCTAATACAAGGACCAATGAGACTCTGTTCATCTGCCGTCACTGCGCCTTTGATCGCATCAAAACACCAGATCAATCCGACCGATTTGTTCGCACCGTCCTGTCGAATCTGTGCAATACACACGAGGCAGGGCAAACGCCGTACACTGGCAATCTCAGAGGTCAACACAACCAGCCTCTCACTCACCATCACAAAGCCCTCAAAAACGGTTATTCTTAACCACGAGCCTCCCATGATCGTGTGTACAGGCGCAATGTAAAATGATTACACAGGTGTGATGCGTTTTTCATAAACGCTATACAAAACACGTGATCGATGTTATGTAACTAGGTCTCATGAACCAAACCAAAGATACACTAATCATTAACATATGGCGTCCCTGTGATTTGTTTCCTACAACTCCTATCGAACCCACATACGTTTGGTGCACTCAGTCGAGTAACGGGACGTTGAAGCCAAGTCTGTTTGCTACGCGCCGTCGTCTGGTAAATAACTGGAGAATATTCATATAACTGAAACGTACCAGAAGATGGTTAGTCGTTTGTAGACCAACAAGAGTTTGCGCCATTGGAACTGCGTGGTGATGGGCGGTTTAATGTGTTGTCGTGACTTCGACTGGGTCAACAGAACAAACCACACATCAAGTTTCTTTCAGTTGTATGTCGGCTTACAACTTAGTAGGAAGTGTTGTGAAAAGTTTCACAGATGACCTTTTTCAAATTTACAGGTCTCTCTGCAGTCCTTAGAAAAACCAGTTAGGTTTAAATAAGAAAACTGTTGTATTATTCATTTTGGAAGAATCGAACCATTTTAAATCTCCAAACTGTGATTCACATACGAATGTAAGAGGTTCACCTTTTAAACTAAAATTTTTTGTGCGGAAAATGTCACAGTCCCTGTTTGGTCCGTTCCGGACGGGACTGTTTTTTATGGGGTTTCCTTCTGCACCTATCACTCTGACAGAAGCACGCCGAGACTGAGATACACAAGAGATATGTACGCCCCCTCCGAAAATTTCATGTTCAATTTGGTGTAACTTATCTCAAGCCCGGATACGTAAATATCGAGACCACTGTTTGATAGGCAGCCGAACCAGTGATCACGTTTGGATTGGTTTGCATACCCTCTAGCGTGCGCACCAATCGATCGCATTTTGCTCAAAAATGTGAAACCAGAAAGTTGTTTATCTTCCATACAAACTACTGGAATTCGAATGCTGTCGGCTAGTGTAGCGAACAAAATCCTCATGTTTTTTCTTATCTGGCTGGTTTTATAACGTGGAACAATGAAGTACTGAGATGATTACTAGTACAGCAAATCATGGTGATATCACGCATTATGATACATGTGACACGCAGTTAACCGCCAAAGTATTTCAAGTGAAAAATATGGTAAATATAGCCATATGTCCCTTTTATGGTTGACATGTGTACTGGTTGATGGACTATCACCACTGCAGCACATGTTTGCCAAATTCGTAATTCAAAAGAATGTTAACGTTAAAGTTATGATCTATGGCAAGGTAAGTAGTATGTGTTTAGTGGTCAGAATTCGCCAGAAGCACAATTAGTACTCCTAACATCAGCAGTGATCTACGAACTCTACCGATATTGAGATAAATGGCAAAACTAACTCGCAAGTGGGTCAGAATCTACGACTAAAGTTACCATTTCTTCTTTTTTTCCAAGTTCCACCCATGAGCACAAGAAAGTGTACATTCATCTTGGTGTCCCAAATTTCCTTGTTGTTACCTGAAACTTTCCCAAGCACTCCTTCAGTTTGAATCCTTGTCAGATAAATTACTGAAAATTCACGGGTTGAACGAGCATGCGGATTCCGTATGTATTCCTCCTGACTAGCACGAACAGCTTGCACTCACGGGTATCAGTGATCAATATGAGAGCTCGGCAACTGGACGGGCCTATCATTCGCACGTGAAAGTGAAAATCGATGATCCATTCTATCGCACTCTTCTTGGTCAGTGTTTCAGCATTGTCAGTAGAAAAAGTTTATGACGTCAGGCTTCATGTATACACAAGTTCAGTGGACTAGTCCATTACGTAAAGCAGTGATTTGTTGAGCAGAAGTCCCTAAACGGATGAGAAACTGAGGGAACTTAACAATGGGGACGGTTCAAAATCAGCTTCAAGCAGTCAATCCTAAACTCGGCGGTGACTAGATGCGGATGACACAGACCACCCCATGATAATGTCGTTCTCGGTTCAATGGATACTACATGATAAAAATGTCACCACGTGACAACATGAACCCCCTTACAAGTGTTTAATCGGGAAATTCACTAGGAGAGAAAAATCGTATTATCCTGTATCCTTCATGAAAACCAACATGGGTTGCAACAAAAGAACCACAGAGAAGAGTTGTCACGGTCTAGGACAATTTCCTGTTAAAGTGGTGTCAATAAAAAGGTTAGCCCTCTATTATCGTACAAACAGACAAATTCTGTTAACGTTCTTTCAACGCCATATAAACGGACGGGTGTGAGGCATGCCGAAGAAAAACTCACTACTAGTGAACCTTATGGGGAGCGTAGATTAAGGGATGAAATAACTGGATATATTTTTCTAATGCATAATTGTTAGTGGTAGCCGATAAGACCTGTTGTTCTTCAAACAAATATTCCGGATGTGGCAACTTTAAAAATACAAACCGTGGAGAGTTTGTGTAGAATTGCCACTTAAAGGTGATTATTGCATGCATTAAACAACCCGAAGGCTAGTGAATTCGATTAAACGAACATTTAACGCAGCGGAACTCCGTGTATTAGCCCGGACCCAGAAACTGCCTGTCCCTTCAATCAAAGGAGATCAGCCTATCGGTGCCACCTCACATTGTGTCTACCAATTCACACGTAATTGCAATGAAAGTTACACAGGCAGAACCGAGAGGTGCTTGATCTCCAGAGTGAAGGAACATTCGCCTAAATGGGTGCAGAGCTCTGTATTACAGAACGACAATATGGTTGAAACCCACAAGCCACCATCGTCCGCAGTCGCAAGACACTTCATTACCACTGGTCACGTTATCGACCCAATTGGTGCATTCAGAATCCTATTGCGTCACTCGAATCCAAGATTTTTGCAGTTTGCTGAGGCGGTCGCAATCAATCGACTGAAGCCGACCTTGTGTGTTCAGAAACAATTGCTCGTAAACTTGACCCTTCCCTGGACTTAGTGACCTTTCCTAAACCACCAATTGACTATTCACCGTGCTCCCCTAACTGGTCGACATAAAAAAACCCGTTTCATGTTATTTTAAATTTGTTACTGACGCTTAAATACGAAATGCTTGCATCTGCCAGTTAACGTGTTCTAACGGTTTTGTGCAAACTTCTGAAGGGAATGAACTGTTTCAAACCGGAAATTTTTTGACTGACAAAACAACTTTCCTTAATCAACCCACTGTGCTGAAAAGAATATCTACTATTTAAAATTCTATCTCTTTCGTAACCCATCGTCAGCGTACTTGGCAAAAACGGGCAAAAACCAAAACAAGTAAAAATTTGAAGTCATTCTGTTTGCCTTGAACTTAACCACTTATTGTGCTATTCTTTTGGATGTTTTACAGTGTGCAAATCTTTTTGCTTCTTGTAATTCATGTGAAAGCTCTTGATAGAACGTTGTATTTTGTGAACATCAGACCTTAATAGAGTCAGTTACACAATGTATGGCTGTAGATAAAGCTGACATTAGTCGATTTAAATGTTCTGTTTTCATCCTACTAATCTTACTTTCGAACTGGTGTTTTTTCTCTTCTTAGTAAATACTGCTGGAGTGCTGGTATATTGACCTATATGTAAGACAAATTCGAAAGTTCAATGACATATTTTAATCGTCGGCAGCCACTTAGTCATACCTCGATCAATGCAGCGGGCAAGTTTGTTGAAATTAGATTTCAGTTATGCAACAATAGCCGCTTCCAACTGTTTTGGTTGGCAAAAAATTTACAGTTCCAGTGTTAAGATGCAGTGTTAGGAAGCATTTATTGCATCCGGTTTGTTGTCTAACAGGCTAATATTTACAGGTGGTTGCAACGATAATTATGAAAGCTATTCGCGATCGAATACATTCTAAACAATTAACGTAACACACACTTGTGCATTCATTTGTCCTAACATGTACACCCGTACCATTATTTCTACCGGAATGTCCAGTTATTTGAAACACCCGTGCCGGTTGTAAATTAATATGAAATGAACACTATTCGCAACTGATCTCAGCTATGAAATTTCTATAGACACTCTGTTTGGCCCCTCTCGATAAGAAGCAAGGAACTTGAGTTTTCTCCCTTGTTAGAGCTCATCAGTAGTGCATATCCTTACCACGGCCGAGATTTGTACTCTAGCAACGAATTGATGAGGCACCTGTGTTGGCCACTGCACCGTTGACCTAATGTTAGGGGCGACCGAATCATCATATGTAAACACCCATTCACATTCGCCTGTGGGCTTGGCTCAGGTTGCTCACTGGTATCCGACACTATTCTGACAGATCAAGATACATCACACCGGACTGGATACAGCTGTGCGCTATCACAAAATCCAGTGTAACTGCATCTGCTATTCCTCCAGACGACATTCGTGTACATGACAAATCTAGTCCAGAAATTAGGGGAAAACGGACTGACTACATTTTTAGTGGGGGTTAGCTGCCTCAAATTGCACTATAAAACACTGACTAAACTCTTCTAACTCGATGAGTTTTCCGCAGTAGTTTCATCTGCTGCGCTTGCTGTAGGCAGCGAAACTGCCCCCTGTTGCTTTTTTCACACTGAAACTGCTTCACTCTTTAATAAACTGGATGACCTTCATGACCTCTTTTTAGAACGAAATCCTCTTGCAATAGGCATCAAGAAGACCTGGTATAAGAAGGAAGTGCGAGACGATGAATTGTCTGTTCCCGACGTGATAGTGCTCCAGAGTGGTGGGAAAATCCGCGAAGGTAAAGTAGCTCCTTATTTGAGACCTGGCTTGGAAACCTCAAACATCGGTTGCTATTGGATCTCCCTGAGTCGGTCAAGTAGTGAACTCAAAAATTCACTCGTTTGACTGGTTGAACACTTTGGCCGCCTTCTGGGCACAGAGATGCCGACGCAGCTTCGCACAACGGTCTGCTTAGAATGCCATCTTTGAGTTATATTCAAATATCGATAGTGAGAATTTCTGATTACCTGGTTTTAAACTACATAAGTCATTTGATCATTGCTGCAAATCCTTCACTCTTTGGGGTTTACTTTGAATTAATAATGGAAATCGGACTATTCCAAGTTGCCCAATACCACCAGAGGTTTCGAGTGATTCAAGCGCCGTTCCTTCTTGAATACATTCCTATTAAAGGGATCGAGGTCATAGATAATCACAACTCTACCTGTTCGTGTGTGTTCTTTGAAATACAGGTCCAAAAGCATATCATCAAGTATGTTCAGCTGGGCTGAAGACAGTTCAGCAAGTTTAAATGACCGGATGGTCACTGACAGCTAACTGATGAAAAGTCTTAGAAGCCAATAAAAACCACCTTCCGGTGAAGTACTTTGGAATAGTCGGAAATGGAGACGCCTAAGGAATAAAGACGGATGTCTGATTACACTGGAACTTTGGGCTTTTAACAGGCGCCAGATGGAGCAAACTGAACTCGTGTTTGCTGAGTGTCTCAGCCGTTATCAGACAGGGTCAAGTTTGCTACAAGCGCGGTTTCACCCGAAAGCTGCCAGTGAACCCTAATCTGTACTACCTTGAGTTCCCGGCACACACAAAAACTGACACTGATATTTTGCACCTGCTAACCTCTGGCGGATTTACCAGTGTACATATATATGGAGAAGCGGTCAAAATCATGGGTGAACGATAGGTAGCTGTACGTAACTGCAAACCAATAGTGACTTTCGAGCACATGAGCAGAAACCTGACTTGATGACTCCGAATTTGGTGTCATCGGCCAAAATCCAATTAGAGAACATACTAACTCACAAACTAACCGAATTCCTCACAGTAATATCTAATGACTCCTGGTCAACTAGCCGTCCATCAAATGAGTGGCAACAGTCCACAGTCACACCTATTTTTAGTTGTGGGTGCAGAGATGACCCAATAAAATGTCGACCAACAGTGTTGCTTTCTGCGGTCTCAGAAGTGCTGGAAGGCCTACTGGACGACTCTATCCGAACCAAGTTTCAAGACCTCCAGATGATTATTACGAAGCAGGGTGGCTTTCGTAGTGGATACTCACGCGTCACGAACCTGATGATTGCTCGTTACATCTGGACGAGGGCTGCTGACGCAGGACTAGCTACAGGTATGGTCTATCGTAACCTTTTCAAATTTTTTGGCAGGGTGCGCAGTTCCACTTTGCTTACGGAAACTCACTAGTTATGGCCTCCATGGAAGATTACTCCCGCACCTCCAAGGTGATGACGAGTGGACAGTCATGAGTACGATTCCTTGCCATCAGTGGTGTTCCGCAAATATCCACTACAGAGCCCTTTTGTTGACTCGCTTTGTTCTTGAACTACCCAGTGTTGTCAAACTACGATATTGCTGTATTCCGATGACATCAAGCTGTGGCGAGCTTTAGAGTGTCTGGAAATTGTTTCCCTCATAGGATGATTTAAGCTCTCCTAACGAGTGGTCCATAGAACAAGCTTGCCGTTCAACGTCAACAAATGTAGTCATGCACATTCGTCATAAAAATAGCGCTTATTGCTATTCTGGCGACACTAAGCTATTCGTAACAGTATGCGAAGCAGACCTGGAGACTATGGCTGTACACGGTTTCGAGTGTGTCTACAAGGTGTACAGCTATGGCTAAAGAGGTGAAAATGACATACAACGAAGGAATAATGTGCAGAATATTCCATCCTGAAGTGTTTCCCATCGTGTTTGCCTTTGTACACATCTGAAAAGGAACATACAGTCCTGTCGTCCGAGTTATCTGTCATCAGATGTGCATTGGTGGACTCGGAGCTCGAGTTGAGTTCGCAATGACTTCATTTTGTTTGACATCATTCTGTTAAGTTTAATGAACAGGGTTTGCAGTACTACAAAATTTATCAAGCAGTTTCGTAAATTACTTCAAATGACGCTTTGTTTTACATCAATTTGTTCATCGGCAGTTTAGATGACGATCGTATAGGTTTATTCCGGCTCACACTGTCCCTATGACCGATGGGCAAACAAGCCATACTCCAGAATTTTCGCAATTAGGTTTTATTAATCAGTTTTTCACCAAATACAGTGTTATGCTTCTTTTCGAATTCATTATAGGAACATTAGTCGGTCGGTGAAAATTTGTACTTTCTAGGATTCTTCATTGATGAAAAGAGCACGTACTAATTGTTTTGCGAGTGCTTTCGTTTGTATTACTTTATTTAACGTGAAAGTTTAATTTCAGGTTAAAAAATCTTTGCTAGCCTATCATTAGCCAGACGATATGCACCTTTGACAATGTCTCTGACTTATAACCAGTACGCCCACGTTACTAAATTTCAATCCCTATCAATACCAAAGCATTCTTCTACAGTCTAAGGATAACTAAGCTGCCTAATTTGGAACAAGTTGACCTGATAACCGGCGGTAATAACGTAGTTCAAAGATGCGGTCTAGCACATAATACAAACTCAGGAACAGTCGAATGAATGGTCGATCTTGGGGCAGGGAAACCATTCCAACACATGTCTCTGTTTACACACTTTTCAAGTTGGTGTTTTGTAATAACAGTATAAACCGTTGGTGTTATTGAGTACTATGTTCCGTGGACTGAATATGTTAAGAGATTGGCAGAATCAGGTCCTTTGTTTCTCATGGTGGTGATATGCTTGATTGCCGCGTCAATTATTCCACTGACTCAAGACAATTCTAGAGTCAAGTCAGATTTCACAGGCAGGTTCATTCGATATACTGAGCTAAAGTTTGGAAAATGGCTCCACTGAAGTGATCGAAAAAGATCTCAACTGAAGTAATGCCACTCACTTCATCTCAACTATTGTTTCTCCATCGTCTGAAAAAAAGTTAGATTCCGCTTATTATATATTTCGTCGATAAACTGATCAGAAATTCAGAAACACAGACTCACTGGAATGAATTCTATCAAGAAAACCAAATGAAATTACACAATTGAATTAACTCCAATCTATTTGCTCGAAAACCAGTTCCATCTCCTTCCAGATACATTCATCTATTAACGGCCGTAACAATTGAATAGGGCCACTTACCGTGGATAACATTGTTTGCAAATCAGTAGTTAAAAACTAGTTCATTGGATCAATTGATGCCGATAAGCGGTAAGTTGTGTTGAGTACGTGAATGTTAGCGCATTAATTTGGCTTTCGTTAGATTTTAGCACAGTATTCCTGATCGCATCTTCAAAGTTCAGGTCAGCCCTGTCTTTTATCAAAAAAGCACTGAGTTTATGTAGCTCTTGTTGAAAAAAGGTAATAATTAATTCATAACTTTGTCCAGTGGCGGAGTTGAGATTAGGCCTTTGTGTTTGCGAAAGGAGTACGTAGAGCATACTTATTTGAGAGACAATCCAATAATGCTGGTTGAAGACTGTTATCTCCTAATTCGTTCTCAAACAATCGTTTGCACAAAATAATTTTCACAGACTGATAAGCACCTTTTGTTAGGAGCGGACGGGTATATTAAGTTTCAGTAAAGTTGCTTTTGCACATATTAACAAAGTGCACTATGACCGAGTAATGACACCGGGGAAGGATTGACAGGGTCGACTTGTTAGTATTAAGAGCTTCGAGACCAATATGGGTCATTGTTAAGAAGTTGGGATTCGCACTCATGCTGAGCCATTACATGCACCTGCCCATTCGTACGTTTTGGTGCTTTCTGCTAACCCCGTATCGCTTACAACCTGTGCAGCCTTTGTTTGTTCACCCATTTGCCGCTATAAGCTAAAATGATGTAACTGAATGTTTTATGTGGGCGTTTGTTGGGAGCAGAAAAAAACTGCATCTCTCAACGTGGGTAGTTCTATTCTCGTTCACTCGTCTCACGGGGATATGTTGTTGAGATTCAAGACGCCTCGGGGGTATATACATGAGCTCTCCCAACGTTCAACCATTGGACAAGTTGTACGGGTTTTTCTCTGCAGGACGTATTGTTTCCGGGTGCCAACCATAGTTTTATAGACAACTTCTGAACCGATGTAATTTTTTAGTGAGTGTCTACTAGGGTACCGGTGTGACTATTGTGATAATTAGTCAAATTCAGGTACACGCTATTTGCTAACAAATTTATACCCAAGGCGATATAACTTGGTGACTATAGGTTGCCCTCCAGGTGTAATTTAGTGTATGATGGCGTCTGACGGGGTGTATCAGCAAATCGGAAGTTAAACATCCAAATTTAAGTTTTGGAACCATCATCTTGAACTTTCTAATGCTGACATCAACCAAGTGACAGAATAGATCGGAGTTAATTAGAGAATTGCAGTCTCTTTTCGGAGCTTTTAGGCACTCTGGTCATAACCGCCAACGGAGTAGGGCTGCGGGTATGTCGATGAAAATTCAGAATCAAGTGGTACTTGAACTCCAGAATGAACAAACATTTACTTAAGTGGGTGCTGGAGGCCGTGCTATCATAAAACGGCATTGTTGCTGGAACACGAAACCAGCCGGTCTTCAGAGCTGACAAACAAATCTTGACAACTGGTCATGCAGTCGACCCATTTTGCGCATCCGTACCCCTGTTACGTCATTCTAACCCAAATTACTTGCGTTTGCTGAAGCGGTCGCAATCAGTCTACTCAAGCCGGCTGTTTGTTTCCAGAAGCAATACCGTTTGTCAAATTGACTCTGATCCGGACCAAATGACTTTTCCTAGCCCGATTATGGATCACCTGGCCCTCTAGTTGTTTGTTGTAAAAAAAACCTGTGTTATTTTAAATTTGTTACTGAAGAGTCAGTACAAACTGCTTGTAACTACCAATTTTGTGTCCCAACAGCTTTGATCAAACTGTTCAAGGGAATCACTTGCTTCAGACTTCTAACAATAGTTTCTATTGCTTCTTTCCAGTGTTCCTACTCGAAGGTCTTTGCATCTTTACTATGCTGGCCGGTAGACCCTTTTTGTTTCTTACGACGTTTCACAGCCGGCTTGGTATACCATTTTTGAAGCAGACCAACAGCAATCGATTCGCTGGCCTGTCTCCAGCTGACGCTGAGTTCATCCATAAATGCACTATACCTAACAATCTATCATATAACCATGTAAGTTTACTCACACTTCCCACTTTGAGTGAACGAAACTTAGACTGTTAACTCCTCATGACCGTCTAGTGACAGGTGTCATTTGAGAGCGAAGAACTTTTCATCCCTAGTAGCCCAGTACATAGAAATGAAGATTGTTTTTACAGAATAACGTATTCTGCTCAGTTGCATAGAGGACGTATCTAAAATCAACCCGTGGCTCCAGGTTTCGTTATATATAAAGGGGCTGGTCTTCCATGGTTTCAAATAATTGCTGAATTCATCAGCTTTTCGGTAAGTGTGGGCCATGTTTTGCTTTAGCGTTGTTCAAGCCAGGCATTGTGTATAATATTTCCTTGCATGAGTTCCTCCTTCCCTCCTCTGCAGATAAAATTGTGGAATGGTTAGTTTTTCTGATTTTGGCAGGCAATCATTCTCTGTCTCTGGTGACAACCGAGCCAAATCTTAATTTCGGTTCGGTCCCGTTTATACAAGTTCATCGTCAGATGTTAGCCGATAACTTCTCAGGCAAAGCACAGCAATTAGCAATAGTTCAGTAACCGAAATATTATTGAACAAAGATATCAACTAGCTGAGCAACTCAAAATAAATGTACATTTTGAATTGACAGTGAATAACTCGGGAATGATAGGGGCACTTCCGTGAGTTTAACCACTGTTTCTTCGAATTCTGCTAGCATATGACACGTATGTGCATTTGTTAACAAGCAAACAATGTACAGGTACACGGACAGAATGTACTAGTCCACCACTGTTACACTAGCGACGTAACCTGTACCCTTCTGGTTAGATGTGAACCAAGATCAGCAGGCGTTAGATAAAATGATTGATATTGCAATAGTCAAATCGTTCCGGAAAGAACCGCAAGCTCGCACACTTGCTGCTGTTAGAGCTCGTCATCAGAGAACTTCCTTGAAATCGACCATTCCTTCATGACGCAACCCTACTGACAACTACTCAACTAGCCCTACATTGTAGAGGACTGAATTATAATATGCAAATAGTCAAACGAATTCGTTTGTGGGCAACTTCCAGTGTTTCCGACCGCCCAAACAGAGAACATAATATTCATCCTTCCACTTCCAAACAAAAATCCCATTATTGGGGTCTCTCGTTACACTGAAAGCAGAAGATTTACTGAAATTGTCGAGTAAAATTATCAGTAACCGATAAACAATAATAATGATCGTTTGTGTATGTAAATGTGGATCCCAGTGGTGAACTGCATGGGCGCTGCTGACGATCCTTAAGAGAAGCGCACCTAGCAACAAGTACTTCTTTTCGGAAAGGACTGGCTAAGGTGTTTATGGGACCGAGGAATTTTATGCCAATTACATATTTGATATTCAGACATTCAACATTCCTTACTACTCGCCTGTTGTTACTTGTTAAACGCTTAAGTGACCAGAGACGCTGCTCTGAACAGTAGATGCAATTGGGGGACTTGAATGCGACTGAACATGTCGAATCGCAGGTGATGGATGATGGAGACAGTGTTAAAGAAATTGCTGATACGTAAGAAGGTGTTGTTCTCGTGTATCGTGCTAGCTTGTGCTTACAGCCACTACCGTTAGAAACACGGGACCGATTGGAAGATGCAAAGTTTTGTGCGCACAAAATGCACAACACAATGAAGTGACGTGTGTCTGTTTGGGCGTCGAACATTCATCATTTTTGTACTAACAAAAATCCCTTCACTGATATGACCGTAAACACACACTAATTAATCCACATGTACAAGTGAGACAGAGATAAATAAGTTCACTAGGAAGAGAACACCTTAACATAAAAACATAAGAATGTAACGTCACTTGCAATCAGTAATTTCATGCGTAACTTTTAGTTCCGTAGACGTGTACAACGTTTGCTTTGTGCAAACATCAAACGTTTGAATTTCCGATCACCGTTTTCGTACACTTTTAACAGGGTACCGTTGATATCTTGCCTACTTAAGACAGCTTGTATGTATGCACTGACTACACAAAGTTCAAACATATCTCTCTTCTCACACCCTATAGACGGGAGCTGGAGGTTTCGATAGTGATCGTAGTTTAGCTTATCGACAATAACCTCAAGTTATGTAAAATATTCTGGTATTTGTTTTGTCTGAACCACTACCCGTTTTAGACTGCATCCGTTCTGAAAATTGAATAAACGTTCATTGTAATAAAATTCCGCAGAATTCCGTAGATAACAAAATGCTGCTTTTTGTCAAGGTTTTTTTGTCAAATTGCCCAATATTGATGATGAGTTATTTAGCGGTATCGATTAGTAATTTCAAAGTCTTTTGTTACTTCGACCAACACAATCAAGTTCCTAATGAATTGACTGATTGGTCACTATGGAAAAGCAGTGACCATTACAGTTACCGAAGAAAACCAGACATTGAAAATAAATTAAACCACGCTGTAAAGATCAGTGGGAGGCGTCTGAACAAGTATAATCTTCCCTTTGTTGGCAAGACAGCCCAGTCTTTATACCGAAGTTACATGGATCACTAACAGATAAATTATCAAACTTGACGAAGTTTGAACATTATGGCTTTTCTGCGTAAATTTAGAAAAGTTTACATTTTGCACTCTGATTCCTAAAAGTACATGCTATTGTTAAAGTCAGCCGAATTCACATTTTGCCTGCCAGTGCATTATCTCCAGCGGATTAGCATGATTTAAAAGGGCGCCATACTGTTGAGAACCTGCTATATTTACCCATTTTATGTAGTCATAAATATATATACATGTATACTGTTTCTCAGTAGTCAGTCATCTATCGGCTGCGTCACTACTGTTGAACAGGTTCTCAATTTTTCTCTCTTGTTTAACGAATTTAACACTAGTGTTTGGACGTTATCAGATTGATTGTTATACGTTACCCATGGTTGGCCAGCTATGTTTAGTTTGTAACAAGATCTGGCGATAAAGAAACGGATATATGTTTTGCTCACCATATGCCCAATTGACATTACCCTATCTGTCAACTACAGTACGCTGCTTGGTATCGATGTTCGGTAGATCTGGATATTCGGGACCTCAGTTAAACAGTTAAAATGCCAAGAACGCCATTGGAGGTGTGTTATGCTGAATTCGCGTTTGACACTGTGCGTGAATTACGAACTTATTGTAGGACATTTCACGGATTAAAAAAGATAACTAAAACGAGAAAACAGTTTTATGAGTTTTCATAAACTATCCAAATGTCCACAATTTGGCATTGCTTTGTTGTTTGGAGTGAAAGTGATTGCTGTGATATAATGGCACTACCAACTGGGAAAAACCCCAGCTTTACTTTAACTATTCACGATCATCAGCTTGCACGAATTGGGTTTTTCAATTCTACAAAGGAAACTGTAGTTATAGTTACCGCTTTTACCCCAAGGGGAATGAAATCGATTAGAGGTCAGAATTTCTCTGTCGTCGGAGTTCAAGTGTGGTTCAAACGGTTCTAATTTCCTACTGAAGACCCTCTCGACTAGACGAAATTAGCCTCTTCAAAGTAATGAATTTTCTTGTGGGGACTTAATAGGGCAAGCAACTACTGCAAGTTGTGGAAAAAAGGATATAGTATCATTTATGGATTGTTTGTAATTGAGGTTTTATTCATGTTTCAAATATCCGTACACGTGAATGAACAGAGGTTTATCAATGCAACTGAGGCATTCGTCACCGATGTACTGTCAACGTCATCTTCTAAACGAACAGTACATATGTACGTTTCTAATTCGACAGTACAAGCCTCCCGTACATTTGTCTGATTCTTGCTTAAATTTTTTGGAAATTAATCGCATTTTCTATGTAGCACGCATTTCTGTAGCGAACGCTACATTGAATTGCTCTTATCAAACTATCGAGGTCATCGTTGACTTCAAGTAGTACTGAGTCCATAATAGCTTTGGATTAGTCACGCTTTGTGCGTGTAATTCAATTACCCTCCGCCTACTTTCAGACCCTTAGCATCTGAAGGCGCAAATTAGATTTCCGTTAACAGCAATTGAGTAAGCCGCTGCCGCAGGCTATGTGGCTTCTAGTAGACCAATTATTCCCAATAAAAATATGATTACGGGATAGAGTGGTTGGTTAATGTAACACAAGACGTAAAAGAACTGTAACGGTTAGTTGAAAATATTAAAAAACAAGAGTGCCTTTCTTCGGCGCTGGCGTGGTATTTCGGCAAACAAAAATTATTTCGGTCCCGAAAATTGAGTTGTACTTGATGCACTTCTGGATGCACTTAAGATGTCTTCTAGTCAAAAATAGTGTTAAACCTATATCACTGAAGAATCTGAGTTAATTGGACGCCAATTTCTTGTCGTCAGTTAACTTCGTAACACACCTTCTCATTACGGCACTCCAATATTTGTTAAATTCATATTACCGGAAGTGACAGTACCAATATTATAACTCAAACTAATTTCTATCAATTCTTTCCTTTATCCAGCTAGTCATTCTCCAGATACCACAGTCTAAGCAGCATCCACTCAACTATCCACTACATCCGATACATTACTGCTCACTTTATAAAACAGATCAACCCGGGTATTTGAACCTCCACTGCATTCAACCTTACCATGTGAACCTTTCTTTATACTTTCTTCGTTGCTGTGTTTTCAAAGTGGTACACACTAGCCTATCCTGTTAGGGATACCACCGAACTATCTACAGGTACTATTGTAGGTTGTTAGTGTTTACAAATTTCAGGTCACTGCGATCAGTTTTCTTCTCTGATGTCTTCCTCGACGGAGTTTGCACTCTAAGGCTGATACTCATTAACCGCAACAGGAAGTTAATGACCATTCAGTGCAACATCATCATGACACTACTGAACTTACAATCCCCTCAAGTCGGCAGTAACCTATTCTTTTCCATGGAATATCGAAATGGAATCAAACTGAAGGTATGTCTCGTTCACATGAAGAGATTAAGATTCTATCGTCTGCAATTCATATGGGCATCCTGCCTCCATTGTAATTGAACCAGCTAGTCCATCTCTTGATGCAATAAACAATTCTGTGGTTAAACCATCAACTGCTAATCCTTTTGGTGATATGTGCACTTCTGAAGGTAATTCACCACTTTGTGTTAACAAGGTTCAACTGGCATAGGGATTCAGGCAGTAACAGTGCTTATTTCTTTCCCACACAAAAGACTGTATGAGATCATCATCCAACCCTGTCACATGCGCAAAAGTAAAATCATGCTGCCTGCTTATAAACTTTCACGGGTTTCGACCAGGGTGATTTCCACAAAAAACACCTCTTTCAAAGGTTAGGTTGATGACCCCCGTTGGGCCCACAATAGCAGGTGACAGTCATGTACAGTACAATTTCTGAGCACGCTGTTTTCTCACACACATTCTCTCATTGAAGTGAGTATTTGGACCCATTCTATTACTTGTCATACTAAAACCGGGAGGAAATTGAATGTCACTCTGAATGTGGTGAGCTTCAAAGGAAATAGAATGTTGATAAAAATGGTGATTAGTTTAAACAACTATAGATGATTGAAATTTTCCCAGCTGGATTTACTGATAAATTCTTTTAATTTTTGTTCTCTGGTAACCATTAAAATACAAGTTACTTTGTAACTAGTTTGATCGACTGACGACCAAATATCTGTCTGATAGGCTGCCTTTTCAGCGTTATTCTTCCTGTTTAAACTCCACAAGGTTCACATCATTAGGTATACTTAAATTTTGGAACTGACCCCGCATTTAGAGAATAAACGCAACGCGTAACCGACTTAGCTCAAATGGAAGCAAGGGGGGAAATCTTCCGCGCTAGTTAAACCACAGACTAATGAAAACTTGCAGGTCAACAATTTGGTGAGGGAGGTCAACAATGGTTAGGAAAATCAATCAACAATAGAACATTTCACCAATTCCAGACGACCCTGAACGGTAAGTAACAGACCTGTCGTTAGTGTCTCAACGTATAACAAAACGAAAAGATCACATGTGGTTTAAAACTTTGTATCCTGCTGACGCGAATCAACGATATCGAACAAAATAAACTTGTTTAAAACCAAACTGGTTGACTTTGAACAACGAATCCTAATAAGCACTAATCATCATCAGTCGCTACTAACAAAGTAATATATCGACGTTCTTAGTAATTAAGGAAAGACAACCATATCGGTATAGTTCATCCACAGAAGGGTGCTGGACTGTCCAGATGGATGTAGCTAAACACAAAGAGAAGATACACGAGCTTTTCTCCCATCTTACCGGATTCAAACCACATTATGCTCATGATAAAATAACTGAAATGAAAAGTAACTAGGCCATCTGATTTGAGGGGAAAGCAATTCAAAGCCAGACGACCACAAACACCAGTTGCTGGATATGCATAAAGATGATAGACCACTGAGGCTCACTAGCCACAATTCAACTCACTTCAACATATTCTGGATGAGTGGATGGGGAAGTAACTGAAACCAGTCAGAAATGCTTCTCCCATCTATAGACTACGGACCAGTTTTGTGTTGTCTCACATGCTGTAAAACCAAAACACTCGAAAAAAGGCTACAATGAACATTTGGCCACTGTTTTTCACCGTGACTCAACACTCCGAACATAGTGTTTTCCCTTAAAGAACAAAGACAGAAACATTTGAAACTGTTTGGGCTGGAACAATCATCTCAGGTCTGGAGCAGAAGTCAGAGTATCAAGCTGCAAGTATGAAACTATGTGATCATTGTGTGAAACATAGAGTATTGATTGAAAAACGACCAGGGAATTCAAGGCTTGCGTCGCATTTCAATCAGTCCTATTCAAATATAAGGCTCAATTTCTAACCTGAGAGAAATAAACGCATAATGT
>QNGE01002888.1:0-67873 GCA_008508345.1 Paragonimus westermani
ATAATACATCAAGATCCGCATTCATAGGAGAAATGATTTTTTCACGCTCGTAATTTGAGCAGTAGTGTCAGATTGTAAGAAGAGCTCACAATCGGCATAAAGTATTCCAACATAAGGAGACGAATAGATGATCAGGGAACAAATATGGCATGGAACGTGGCTACCGACATTCTGTTAACACTGCATTCATCAAGCACCCACGCAGCTACTTCAACACCAACGGCGCCTCCATTATGACCTGCCCAATGTCACTGATACTTCTGGTGATAACCAAATGTCGAACCGTAACGTTTCCACTTTACCTCATATTGTTGCCTGTCCCATGCACCGCACTGTCGTCTCCGACTCTAAGAGTATCAACAACTCGTTTCCGAAAGACCTGTTCAGAGCACACTGCACTACCTAGCCTATCTCAGGTGCAGTAATATCTGTAACTATACACAGCTCTTCAGTATCAACAGACAGCTGCGGGAACATGCGGTCAAAAGTACGATGGCAGAAGGTTTGCCGAATGGCTCGAACCACCGGAATTCACACCCAGTCCCGCGGCTCTACCGCACGGCTACCGATCCACGACTAACGGTCTACACAGCGCCAATCTTAGCCGCTGTCATATCTATACCCAACTGTTTAGACTATCGTACTGTATGTACTTCATATATATCCACGCGTAGTGATTACATTAAACAGTGACCGAACATTTCTCACGTTGTTGCCCGTAACATAATCTGAATTGTTACCTCGAACTCTGGTTAGAACTCTCCTTCTTTTGTTTTTTACCGCCTCAATGAACTGCCTACGCCACTGTATTATTGACTGATATCTGCCGAAGGTTAAGCTCTGTTCTCAAAGTTCACTTGGTTGCAAGTAGTGTAACTCGCTGGGATTGTTTGTTTACACACTAAACCAGCTTTTTCTCGGTAAACCCTCAATATTCTGACTCGTTCTGCCCCAAATCCAGATATGTAAAGCTTCCTCAATGGACCGTGCACTACCGTTAAACCATACAGATGCTGCAGTAAGCGAAATATGTTTCATCCAGTAAGGCAACCGCAATAAAATTTCCGGCTGTGAATCACAACCACCAGACCGGCTGCAGTTTAAATGAGTGTCGGGGAAGTCCCCAATTCCCCGAAAGCAGTGTGTGGCAAACTCTGACAAGACACAGTTGCGAGTGACCCTCATGTACGGAACGGTAATATGCCATTTTGCTTCTCAACCGTCTCGCCAAATCTCTGATAATCCGCCTCACGCTTAAACGCCTACACGCATCACTGTAATGTTTGGCTCTTTATCTGGCCCACCTTCTGATTGGTCACAAACTCTTTAAATATGGTTAAGTTTGTGACCGTGTTGTCTACGAAGTGGTTGACATAAAAAGAGCTCTTTCCGTAGGCCATTCTTCTTCCTGTGTTCATGCGTTAGCTTCGGATGTTTGGGTTGGCCGGGATTCTATGAACTAGTCGTATGCACTCCATAGTCCGTTATTCATTAGCGTTGACCGTCGTTCCGTTATATGCCGTTTCAGCGACCGTCATTCAGTTGCCTGTTTGCCTGCTTGTAGGCCGTAGATTCAATTACAATAACGAAAGTCCGGGTTGTTGCGGTGATGGAGTTGCTTCTGCACACGCTCAGCAGTTATTGTCTGCGCCGGGTCGACTGGTCTAAAGTTTCTATCTGTTATTGTTCATTTATACTTCTGCTATTTTGGTGCCCAGTGCACCAAGAAATTATATACAATCATTGCTATCCGTTTTCGAATAGCATAAATCATTGCGTATTTTCTTATCCGTGTGCGATAGTATGCGTATTATTCTCCAGCCTCGTGTTTCCTTTTCATTAACAACTGGAATCTTTACTCACAAACCATAACACAATGACACGCACAAGATCCAGCAGCATTGGTAGATCGGAGGTTTCGAGTGCTTGTGGTCGTTTCGGCTGCCGCATGACTGTTCAGAACGGTATGCAATGCCAGACGTGCCTATGCTGGTACCACTTTAAGTGTACTGGCCTCAGGGAGGACCAGTACACCTTGCTCACCTCCTCAAAAAGGCCATTTGCCTATGTGAGCTGTTTCTTTCGAGATAGTCGCACCCCACTAAAGGCCACGTTAGATCCTCTACACGCCACCCCGGGCGAGCAGAAATCAGGCACGTGCAAGTGTGTTTGCAAGGCATCTAAGGATGTTAGCGCTGCTCACAAGGCAGTGGCTTTGTCCACTGCACAAACTGAGGAAGTCGCGACGAGCTTGAAGGATAGGGCATTCCAGAAGAAGAGGCTTGTTTTGTGGGGACGACTTCGGACCATACTCTCTCCAGGGGTACAAGCAAGAGCGATGCTAAAAGCCCGCTTCCCTCCAGAGTCTACAAAAATTGTTTTCGCTAGTAGACTTCGCTCCAAGAAGTCACTGGAACTCCTTGTGACGTTACCCGCAAAGGTTAGCACGGAGAAAGTACTGGAAAAAACGGCTGAACTAGAAAGAAACCCCGCTAACCTCAGTGGAGTCGCGCTAGATCGCTCAATGCAGGAGCGGAAGAAACGCACTCAGCTTGGTAGAACAAGGTCATCCAGGCTGACCCCAAACTTCGGGCCAGCTTTAAAATCCTTATTGCGACTCTCGAGAGGGGACCATTATCCTCGGATGGACCACCCCAAGCACCCACACCCGAGGCTAATGCCCCATCCCGTTGGAAGGTCAAGCGCCTGTGGATATGCAAGGGGCTGTAAGAGCAGATCCCAATGGTGTTAAGGACCATCACACTTCTAGACCCCCAATCATCTAACTCCATAAAAACTTCCATCGAAACATATTTAATCCTTAAGTTTCATAGCCCAGTAGGTCTTCCAATATCCCCCTGCATCCAAACTGGCCCAAACGTGTCTCATTTCGGCGGCTCTCTCCTCGATTGGATCGGGGCCATTTCTTCCTATGTTATCTTCTCATCTACAACCGCATCCAAATTTTTGGAAGTTTCAAACTGCAGATCACCCTCCAGAAGCTTTAAACTCAAGAGCGGCCCAAAGGTCATCAACCTTGGGCCAACAGAAGCGGACGAAGCGTCCCACGAGTACGCTCAAATATGTCCAAGCTGTGATGAAACGGCCACCACCCCCGAGAGGGTTCACAAAACTATGCCGCCAGTTACGCACCCCTTCTCACTACTGAGACTACCCTCGCAAGCTCTTCCTCGTGCACTTCTGTCTCCTTTTGCTCCCAGCCAAACGTAGAAGTAACCCTAAAGTGCGTGTACACCAACTGTTTGAGCCTTCTGAACAAACTACCAGAAATCAGACGGCCGGTCCACGACACTAGCCCTCACATTCTTGCTTTAACAGAAACCTGGCTTTCCGCGGATATCAGTGATAATGAACTGCATGTCCCTGGTTATTCCTTGTACCGGACGGACTTCTCCCGTGGACGCATGGAAGGCTGCGCCTGTTTCCTAAGCCAGAAGCTCACAGTACCAGCTGTCGTGGGGGAATTCACCTTTCCAGAGAAATGCCACACGCTGTGGATCAAGCTACGACTTTGAAGATGTCACACGCTTTTTACCGGTGTGACGTACCGTTCGTCGTCATGCAGTACATCCGACGACCAGGCCATTATCGCTACCCTAGACAGACTCACGTCTACTGAGCGTTTTTCCCATCTTTCTATTGTGGGTGACTTCAACGCTCCCAAACTCAACTGTATGGCGGCTTCTCATGAGAACTGTGACTGCGAGTTCTCGCAACCCTTGGTACCGTTGATTCATGAGAAAACCTGGACACAGCATGTTGATCTACCTACAGGGCATCGTTTAGGACAGCACCCTCCTTGCTTGATCTGGTCATTACGAACAAGGCTCACCTAGTAGATGGAATGGTCACCAAACCACCGCTAGGGCATAGTGACTACATGCTACTAACCTTTGATTTTATCTGTTACCGAGTCCAAAACGCTGTAACAAAGACTTCATTCCGAAACTTCCAGAAAGCTGAATTTAACGCACTAAGAACGTTCTTGAGCACACTCAGCCTTACATCCGACTCAGTGAACTTGAACTACCTTTTCTTTAAAGCTGCCATTCACGAAGCCGATGAGGCATTTGTTCCTCAAAAACTATGTGCACCGCTTCCGCGGAACACACGCCGCCTTCGTGAGGTACGTTCCCGTCTATTCTGTAAACAGAAGCTAACGGGTAGGCCATAGGATCCAGCGGCCTTTCGCTCAGTAGAGAACAGGTGCAAGATGGAAAACCGTTAACACACCCAACAGGTACAGTCAAAAATTCTACAGGTAGCTCACGAGAATAAGAAATCTCTTCTAGTATATACATCACCAGAAAAACTAAGCCCTCAGCACTTCCTCTGCGGCTTCCCGACGGAGAAATCTTCTCTAACCCTCAAGTGGTTGCCGAGGTGTTCATAGAATACTACTTATCAGTCTACAATGTGGATCCGCCAAACTGGCATCCAATTCTCCCGCTGAGACACTTCCATTACCCCATCCTTACAGCTGACATCTTGTGTCCGACGTTGGGGACCTCTTGCCCAAGATCAATCTTTATAGTAACACGGAAACAGAAGCGATCCATTCTCGAATCCTCAAAGAAGCAGTTCTCGGTTTGGCCGTACCTCTCTTTAATGTGTTCAAACAGACACTTTGGACAGGCAGTTTGCCGGAGGCATGGGAAGGGGCCACTGCTTCACCTATATTTAAAACTGCCGACCGTCACTCTCCTGCCAGGTATCGGCCGGTCACCCTTACGAGCATCCCATGCAAGGTAGTGGAGAGACTGTTGAAAAGCACCATCTTTAAGCATTTCTTCACAAACAACCTTTTCTCTTCGACACAGCATGACTTTCTTCTCGATCGGTCGTGCATAACCAATATGTTAATCTCCATGGATAGCCTAACGGAGGTCAAAGACAATGGTCATATCTTGGATGCTATCTTCTTTGACTTTGCCAAAGCCTTCGACCGAATCCCATATGGTCCTCTGGTACATAAACTAGAAGCTCATGGGATCCAAGGAGAGGTTCTGCGCAGATTACTTCTTATCTTGGTAGCAGGACTTTCAGAGTAAAAGCCGGTTCAGGCTTTCCGTCTCCATCTCCAGTCTCTATGGGAGTCCCTCAAGGATCAGTACTCGGTCCACTGTTGTTTCTGATCTACATCAATGATCTCCCTGAGTTGATCTCCAGCAACGCTCTCCTTTATGCCGACGACTTAAAAATCTGGAATGTCTGTGCCCCCAGTGTATTGCAGATTGACGTTGACCGTATTAAGTGCTGGTCAGATGATTGGGTTGTGCCTCTAAACGACAGTAAGTGTGCGCACATGTCACTCAGAGGAGACTCCGGAAAACCTATTTGTGATACACGGTGCCCTTCTTTTATCATCACCAGCTGGCCGCCGAAAGAGGTTTAATTACTCTTGGGATGATAAAAAGAACCTTCCAGCGGAAAGACAAACACGCCTTTCACACGCTTTACAGAGTCTACATAAGATCACTGGTCGAGTATGCCTATCAAGTCGTATACACCGGTTTGACGTGGGACATACACGCTATTGAACATCTCCAGCGAGTAACCACATAAATGGTCATTGACTTACGGCGTCTCTCCTACGAGTTTTGCATCGGAACTCTTGATCTTTATCCACTTGAGTTTCTAAGACTTCGCAGCGACTTCATTCTTACACACTTTCTCTTTAGCACAGGGCTCCTGCAACAACTCTTCACCCTAGTAAGTGATAACAGTCGAAGTGGTCACGACGAGAAGCTCTATAAGCTTCCACCTCGGACCTTCCCAAGACAACCGTTTTTTTAAAATAGAGTTATCAACTACTGGAACAACCTTCCACTAGCGATTGTCAGCTGCTGTTCTAGGCGCCGTCTCATAGCATTATTGGATTTTCACCTACTCAATAAGCCGTCAAATCAATAATTTATCTTGTACTGCTAGATTGTTATTTTACTGTGTTCTTGGTACTTTTTGTAACCCCCAAGAGCGGCGCTACATCCTGTTTTCAATGACTGCCTTTCAGGTCATCAGAAAACCGCCGGATATGGAAACAAACAAACTGACTGGATCCGGGTAGATTGGGTCCCAGCCTCGAACCCGTGTACGAATAGCTGAATCGCTGAAAGACTTCAACTACTTCTTCAGTAACTGAATATAAACATGAAACGGGCAGGGAAGCAAATTTCAGTCTCAGAAGATTCAAGAGGCAATGCAAAGGACATCATCTAAACGTTAACGCAATTACGACCACCAATGAATGGTCCAGAATTACCAACATAACTGTGGCGTGCTAAAGAATGGGCTGTGCATCTATGAGGGAAAATTACCAGCTGCCAAGACTAGGTAGAGCATGTCTATTTAAACCTTCAACCTAAATAGCAACAGGCATGAAAAAACAGAAGGTTTCAGATACCTAATACAGTCAACAAAATAAAGGGTTTACCAGTGCCCTTCGAATCACCCCTGAGGATCCGGGACAATTCACTGATTCACGTGCACTCAACAATTTCATGAAGGCCTGTTCAAATGGTCGGGTTAACAGGACTATCCTCCAAGTCCAAAGAAGATGTCAGGAAAGGTTTTCTATAGGATTGGGCTCCTAACGGTAATGACTGACAAAACTGAGGAAAGCGTTCTCTCACCTTGAATGCGAAATAACTAGATACAAGTGTTATCCAGCCAAATGGCGTCCAAAATGAATTAATCAAACATGATTTCGCAAATGGCCACCAGTCAAGGGGAACCGAGCGCATTAAAGCAAACGAGTGCAAATGAGGGTGTGGACGTGTCGAGCAGTATCGGAAAAGAAAGTTTTGGTAAATAAGCAATGGTATTTATAAAAAAGAAGCAAGCACTTATGCGCAGTTGTGGTTCAAAACTAATCGTGGACGTTCACTGCACAGAACAACCACAAACAAGGACGAATTTAGGGTCGGTCTTCTCCAAACAAACCAATCATGCCTCAGTGAATTCATTCCCCTGAATCATACCAAAAGCAAGAAGTCAATCTTGCCAGACGAACTCCAGTAGATCTAGCACTGTCAGTATTAACACTGAATAATTATATTTTTGACCACCGTTATCAATGAACTCTCGCGTTGTAGAGTAAACAAAATGGACGGAACTGAGAGAACTCAGACCGAGAGCCATGGTTGGACTGTCAGACTGAAGCACCTGCTCTTCCAGTGAACACGCCTTCGAACTGCTACAGACGGCCTTACTGTGGCCTCTTACCACCGCACTGCGCGGTTGCAAGATCTGCTGGAAACTTCTCAAACGCTCCTAATGCTTACATTTTTTTATTCAGCCCATTTCTATACAACCCATTCTCAAGTTCGAAACTTTACCTCACTTATTCTTTCGTGTACAGGTTTGTCTGTCTGTGAGTCAGTGTGTAGCTTAGTTGCCCTCATTTAGCACGTGTTACCGAAGATGAAAAATTACTCATTTCCATTTTTGATATTGGCCGTTTTATTCGGGGCGTGCAGCCAGTTGTTCTGCACATCCTACTGCCTACAAAACCATACCGTAAAAGCTCTGTCCAAAATTTCGTTCTGAATGTGATAGTTTTCACTCCTGCAGACATTACTCAAAGACGGTTCGGTCGTGAAAAATTTACTTATGGCATTTAGTTTTGCGAGGTTGTACGCAAGTCGAGGATGCTTATGACCAAACGACCTACAACTATCCCGAAGCTGGATAGAATGTGAACTGGAAAAATATGATTCAACTGCTGCGGTCCTCTGGTAACTAATCATCCTGAAATGCCGCCACTGTTGGTGTATTTGGTTCTCAGCGTTTTTGACATTAGATATCACAGCACGTCTTTTATTGGCCACGGTGATCACACCCTGAAGTTGTTCGAAGAGAAATCTGGTAGATTGGAAAGATCTCTCTTCCAGCAGTAATCACTTTTGCTGAAGACCCAGGGCATTGATTCCTACAATCAGCAAACCTATTAGGTGAATCCTTGGTTGATCATCGAGATTATATCCCGTTGCTTGAGATTTTGACTAAGGCATAAACGTACAAATTCTTCGAGTTGCTTCAAATTAACTTTGGAAGTTCACTCTTTCCTCAGCTTGAAATTTGGCATGCTGAATTTGCTCAAGTAGTGGGTACCACGAAGAAGCGCACAAGAATAAAATAAGCGAATTTAGGAACGCCAGACCTTCAGTCAACGCATGCGCATCTTCGCCAATGCCCGCGAGAATAAAACGGTGATTTCTTCTCTTCTGACATAGCCCCAGAAGTAATGCATAAGATTTCAAAGCATTCTGGGTGACCTTCGATTTTCCGTGAACTTGATTGGTTGTTCAGATGTTCCAAACTAAAAAATTCACCGCAAGTCATGTATGGAACGCAGCGTCTGATGTGGCAGTTCGGAAAACGCGATAGTGGGGAGGACAAACTCAGCGCAAGCCCAGAGTTATCTCCAACACAGTTGTGAAAACGCAGTAGGTGGGCCATCGAATTCACAGTGCAATATGTAACGCCTACAGCGCAAGTGATCATTCAGTAGAACAACAGTTGCACGCAACATTCAGTAACAAATTACAGTCACAACAGGGTAGGAAATGCTACCCCCATGACCGAGTTCATATATTTACCGGCACGGACGTTGGAAAACTGCACGTGTAGGCTAAAAAATCATGCAGGTTATGCAACAATAACAACATTGGCGGTCATACAAAATATAGATGTTCAAATCACAGCTGATTCCGAAGCTGGCAAGCGATGCCCATGGTCGCAAGGAGTGCAAACGTGGCGTTCGTGCAGTTGACGCTAGTGATTAGTAGTTGGAACGGCTAACTTATTGTTGTCGGTGCACAAAATGTACGTTGGACCCCACCTTGAGTATGCAATACTTGTTTGGTACCCCCCTCTGTGAAGGACGAGCAAGTGCTAGAGCAGGTGCAACGGCGACTTACAAGACTCTTCTTAGGGGTTGAAGAAGAGGATCATGAGGGAGAGCTTAAACTTTCGGACATTTTCTTAATAGAGGGGAGTAGGTGAAATGATGATCTACTCGAAGAGTTTCTACTGATAAGGAAAGTTTTTATGTCGGTGAAGTAGAACTCCTGGAACGGATGCGAGTATACGGCTAAATGGCTCAGATCTCAAGTTGTCAAAGCCGGAGATCGGAATTAATTAGGGGCGGTATTATTTGCTAATAGAGTTGTAAGCGGCTGGGACAGACTGCCTGTGGTGTTGGTAGATTCGAATAGAGTATACGAATTTCAACGATGGCTGGGTCATTGTTGGCTCGTGGCTCTCCCGGACATTGTATGGAAACTGAGGTGGGCAAAAGATTATTGACGTTACACTTACGATCGCAAAAGTCTGAAACATTAGCGATACACATGGTTGGTCAACATGTAGCCTACACGCCCAGCGTTTCCCCTCTGAATGCTTTTAACTCCTCCACGCCAGTTTCCGGAAGCATGGGTGTATCGGAGAGTAGTCTTCTTCAAGATTAGTAGTTGCATTAGTAGTCCTGTGGAAGAAACAACACGAAGGAGCAGGATTCATATGTCTAATAACCCATGCGCACGGATTGCTCGAGTAAATACCAAATCAGTACCAGCAACACCCACTCAATCCTCTCGGCAGTTTGAAATTATCTAGGCAATCTTCAAGGTAATCGTGATTTTCGAATAACCAAGTTTATTATAGTTTTGTGGTGTGTTTTACCTTCGGAAATCGCTGAATTCTCTTGCAGTTAAACTTTTGTCTCAGCATTAAAAATTTGTAAGCTATAAATGCCATCATCATCAATCGTGTGTTAATAGATGGAAAATTTGACAAAATCGCGGAATTATGTTACATCACAAAATTACCGTTTTTATATGAGGCTCTGAGTTTTAGTGAAAAGGGAAACTATCCATTTGTCGAACTTTGAGTCTGATTAAACAGGTGGTGTTCTCTTATCGATGGCAAAACCGTTGTTGGGTCATAAATGCTGCGCTTTTTGTAAATCTGAAAACGTGAAATTTGTGGTACTTATTGTTCAAGGTAGTATAATGTGTGTCAGAAGTAATGACATCAGTGGCGTTTCCTCAATTTCACTTGCCATCGCTACTGATAAGTTTATTCTTTTGCAGCGGAATTGATGTGAAAGTCAAGGTAGATTTACTGGTTATCTTGTCAGAGCGTGTATCGAAGACCACATTATGTCTACAAAAGGCGCTCGTGAGACTGCCAGTCATGTTTTCTGGATGGCTCGCGAATATATTTTGAACGGGAAAAGTCTCGTATATGAGATATTCAGCTAGTACAACTTAACGAACAAGTTAACGGTGGAAACACTTCAGCCCGTCGTACGCTTGAATTCTGCCAATGTGGCCTAATGAATATGTGACATCGAACAGCACCTCATGCCTAAACATTTGGACTGTTCTATCCAATTTTTCTACCATGACGATGAAGCAAACGTTACCCTACGCTGTAACACACAGCTGCACCAGCGAAGTTACTGAGAATGAACACGCGCAAAATTCGACACGAACTATATATTTGCAGCCTGCATACAAGCAGTTACTTATTCCCTTCAACTTTCTCCAATGTGGAATGTGGCCATTGGTTCGCATGAATTGCCGGCTTCCATTCCAATGATTCAGGCCGCTTACCACATACATTCTTCACCATCTCCCTCATTGCTCCTGACTCACTTTGCACGGCGACTTCAAACTTGCGTAGATAACACTGACAATCTCCATACACCTCTGCAGGCACTCCTGAAACTGTACGAAAGTGAGATTTACGATTATCAAAAGTCGCCCTGAAAGCTACGATATACGCCACGTCCTAAAAGTGAAACAACACAATCAGTTACTGATATGAAGATAAATTTCCTCATCATCGCATTCATATTTATGTTATTCCTGGACCCATACACCGTCAGAGAACCACGTTTGCAATGAATTATTCAAACCAACATCAGCCGTACCGAATTTCGAAAATAGCATAAATAAGGCAGTTTCACTATCGGCCAGTTAAAACAAACAGACATGAGTCGAAAAAGCAGATCTTGGTAATTTCAATTTCTCTACCAGGTACCGGGGTAATATAGCAAAACTTGTGGCTGGGTGAATTTTTATCCACGATTACTACAGAAATCGCGGTCTACGACTAGCATTCTCGCCAGTATCTGGTGGGAATTATCTGCCGCTAGGCAGCAAAAATTGACATCCATGAATTCTTTATAATATTTCGATGCTATCCCCCACGAACTTGAAGCTCACTGAGTCCCGTGACAAAATGGAATACGAGACTTGAAACATTTTGTTTCAGCCAACAGATTGTCGGTTTGCTCCTCATTTGGCGCCGAGATCGGAATTATCGTTGGTTGGTGTTGTGACGGTGAAGATGCGTTCTTCTGTGGGCCGGCCCTTCATGACTGGTTATTGCTTAACTGTCTCATATTGATAAATGATGCACTATGTAAAATTTGACGGATTATGCCTTATTACATATTCTGTTGGCCTATTGCAGAGGTAGTCGATTTTATGCTACATTCCACTTTGGTTAATTGATTATTTCCAGAGCCTCTAAAATGTCTTCGAGGATCGTAAAATTTCGAACTTCCACTAGTCTAGACGTTGCTCAGATAGGTACATGGAGTATTACAATGTTTATTGCATGCTTCGCTCAAGCAAAAGTTCAGGCAGAGGGCGCTCGAAATATGATGATGTGGGTGTGATTACTACTGAGTTTAAGTGGTAGATGGTGCACCGAATTGTAAAATACAAGCAACGCGAGAACAAAAGCCGCGGATTACGAAGTGTTCTTTCAGTTGAATTTAGTCACTTTCCACTACACAGTTCTCGTGATAGATGCTGGCAATCGCGCTTCAACGTCGTTAGACAAAAACCAGGTTGGTTGTTCTACATTGGCGCACGACTACGACATAACTGCCTCCTGTACTATGTGCATCTAACAACTGGCGGGCCCACTGCAAGTGAAGTGAACGACTCGAGACATCTTTCGAGTACAACACACCAACTGCTGAGTAGAAACATTATGTTACTGATGTTTATGGTAAGTATATGACCAA
Organism: Paragonimus westermani; assembly: GCA_008508345.1. NCBI lineage: Eukaryota > Metazoa > Platyhelminthes > Trematoda > Plagiorchiida > Troglotrematidae > Paragonimus > Paragonimus westermani. The sequence goes on from QNGE01002888.1 coordinate 12,068, forward strand.
CATGGATGGTTGTAACATCCATCATCGGTTGAAACCTCCGACAATAAGTAAGTGGGTTTGCCCACATTAACGTTACAGAATGTCTAACAAATTCTGAAACATACTGATAAAAACGGCGTACTGCGTGTCGTCAGAGACGGCAATAATAGATACGCACATATATGTTTCACAAGGAGACAGGAAGTGCAGTTGTTCGGACGTTCTCCTGATGTGGTAAACGTCAATGCCACGCTTCGAACCAACCGCCACAGGTTAGTCTTCCATCTGTTCCCACTTTCCGCAGCAGCCTGAAGTTATATCATTTTCTGGCTACAGACAGGCCGGTTCTCAGACGATCTCTGATGTGTGCCTATGTCCGAAGAGAGAATTGCGTTTCCATGCGTCAGTTGTTCGAAACGTTTCTTGAGGTAGGGGGGACCATATGCGTGGCAGAACGTTTGTGGAGGACAAAACGGCGACCCAATTGCGAGCGGCCCTAGTGGTCTTTGGGCGTGACATATTGCTATACTACTTCCATGCTCGGGATGCCGGGAAGGAACATGAAAGCTGGTGTAACTAAAATTATAATGGCCATCCAGACGATTTCATTTAGGAGGTGATATTTGTTCCACTTTATGGCTACTTGCTACTCAGAAGATTGACTCTACACCTGTCTACTTATTTTGAGGTTTTACTGAAGATGTTGGAATGACCAGACGAAGGGAACCGGGTTCCATAGACTACTCTCTATACAACTGTCTTTCTATGAAGAAAAATTAGTGAGTTTTCCATGCAGGATCAAATGCTGTTCACTTCGGAATCGGAACAAACAACCGTCTGGAGAATGCAAATGGGTGAATAAAGAAGCGCACTCACGCAAGAGATCATTTGGGCACGGCCATCAGTAAACTTTAGTCTAACAGTGGGTAGCTGATTCGGAAGTTTGAAATACATTGCACCTACCGTTGCGATCTTCGTGAGGTGGTTAGTTTCGACGCGAACGTTTGCTAGCCAACTGGCTTTGGAGCATCTCATTAGGCGTTCTCCCTTGCAAAACTCTAAACGACTGGACAAGTTCAAGGTAGTCGTACCTTACGTCATATAAATGAGTAGCTTCGAGTGGGCAATGTGGGTACACAGTACACGGTGAACATCAATGCTGGCACGCGTGAATGGAATTTCCACAGATCCGTGTGGTTGTCATGCACTCATATTCTACTCAGGCTCAAAAAGTACGTATATCCACATGGTAATTTGTTAACGGTGACCGCATTTGTTCTAGGCAGCTTCTCAATCCATCGATGTTGGCTTGCTGAACATAATTTTCTCAGAAGCAGTATGTTTCGCCGACAGGTCACTGCCGCCACTACTGATGCATTTCAGCCGGAATAAAAAGTGCTGCTTCGGGGGTTGATCAAGCTGCACGATAAAAATCCCGGGACAGAAAGTCGCATTTTCAAGGCCATCGTAGCCTCCACGCACCAGCCCATTGAGGAAGCAAGGGCGGCCTTACCACAAACGGAGTTCTCCTCGTTCCATCTTGCAATGTGAAACATCCAAGATGGGAGAATAATGTTTAAATAGGGGTGCCCTGCGGATATGTGGCGACCTCGTTAACATGAATGGTTTGTCCGCGTGATAGCGACCAGCTGATTTTCTATTCAGAATACGTGGACAACGCTGATGTATCACACTGCCTCTTCCACAACCCCTCAATGGGTACATTATGATTCCACTAACTATGCCGTCTCAGCTACATCCATCTCAATAAATGTGCTGCCTCCGATGCTGAAGCACAAAAGGAATCCCTGTGCAACACTATCAACCACCAACGGCGCACATACATCTCGTTGATCGTTGTTCTTCCACGCAAGCGAGTCGGACTGAAGGTGCTGACAAAGGATTCCATGGACGGCCTTGGCAATAGTAAATGGTGGCACACTAACGATGTTGTGTAACGATTACCTTTAGACTTACGCACACAGCGAGAAGTGGACCTCTAACGAAGCAGAACCGCAGGAAAGAAGGCTGTGGCAAACCGGTTGGAACGTTGGAGATAGTGATGTACACATAATAGTCGCATTAAGACGCCTTTACTCAATTTTCACTATAGTTTTTCTAAACATAGGTAGTGGCGTTTTGACTATAGGGTGCACACAGATGACCGTCAAGCATAGGCGCCAGCACGTGAAACCAAAAGGTTCCATGGGACAGCCTGCTTCGCTCCTTGTTCAGCCATTTCGCTCTTCGGAAAGTGTATGAAGTTCTACCTACTAGAAGTTTCATGTAACTTGGTAGACTTACCGATTTCTGTGATATCATAATGCCTAACTAGCTTATGAGCAGTAAATATGATGAGCAGATCATGCCGACTAACGCACACATTATGCCTGGAAATAATCACGTGCAGTCTTACCTACTCACCCAGGGTGACCTTAATATTTGGTCGTTCTATGTCCTACATGGCAATTATTATACAACCTGTCACTCGTCAGCACATATTTCACGGATTGTGGAATGCATAAGTTGAAGAAAAATGATTAGTAACGTATGCTATGCAAGTTCATTAGCCATTCGTTGTTAATTAGTTTTACCTACTGAGTCAAAAAGTTCAGGTACCTCGTCATCGTATTTGTAATATGCCAAAAAGCCAATCACAGAAACAGCACACACTATGTCCAAAGCTTGCAGATCAAAACACACATGGTCCCTCTCGCAAAAGAGAAAAGTCGCGCGCCAACAGGAAACGCGTATTAAGAACAACACATACCGAGGAAGATGGTTCTGCACCGTGTCTCCGTCCACATATATATACGGGGCCACACGGTCCGGGAATTCTCACCAATCAGACGTGGCCTCACGCTCACTGACCGCCAACCTCAGGTTCTGGCTGGTTAAACTCTTCAGCCCGCTGCACGGACGCGGCCAACGTACGTGTTCAAGGATCTTAAGGGAGGCGAGAGGGAGTGTGGCAAAAAACATGGCGACGCACTACATGCTACTACATATTTTGCTTTTAAATTACCGTGATTTCTTTACGGCTCTGATGAAAACCTTTTGCACATTAAAACAAATATTTCTCACGCCAAAACATGCGCATTTCGCAGTTTTCAGAATACGCCGAATTCCAACATCCACGTTATGTTACACGCTCATATATTAACGGTCTACCGACATCAGCATCTACTATCTAAGGATACTTTTCAGCGCAGCATCTTCTATCGTAAAACTATGATATGCTAATCGGCCATTTCCGTTCCATTTGTCCGTTACACTCGTGGAGTAACTTTGTGTAACGTGGACTCATCGGGGGAGGGCGTTCTTCGGCAGTAGGGGTTCCAAAAATGTCCTGCAAAAGGAAACAACGCGAAAAGGCATGAAACAAAGCCCAGTAGACCATACCCACCACTCACTCAAGCGCAAACTAGCACGGCACCAACAACGCAACAGCTAGCCCTGCTACGCAATTCGAATTTACTTCATGCGCACTTTCCGGTTCCGACCGCCTGTCACACATTATTTTCAGTAGCAGGTGTAGAGTGATTATCGTCGTTACTGCCTCGTGTCTTGATCGTAAGGACACGAATCATGGTAGACTGTTTGGTCTTCTCTCCAGGAGTATGGTTTCTGTGCTTTTATTTTTTAATAATCTGTTTTCTGTCTGATTTTCCTGTTACACCCTTTCCACTTGAACTACTCTGGCAGTAATTTTCCTTTGCAAACCAATGAGATGGACAGGGTGTTACCCTCAAAATGTAGTATTTTGCTGGCTATAGGTTTCAGAACGTTTAATGGTGCCACACCGGTGATATCTCCACAAGTCTTAATGCGTTCGTGTTTTTCGTTCAGTTGCCTGAAAGGAAGATTTCAGCTTTTAAAGGCATCCCAACCCGCAAAGATAAAACGAGCTACGTACGTATGGAACTGAATGATGTTGTGCAAGAGTCCTCAAGTCTAATGACCTGAGTTCATTAAAAGATTATCTCACTACATCGACTTGATACAGCGATTCAGCGATTGATACACGAGTTCGAGGCAACGGCCCAAGGTTCCCATATCCAGTCGGTTTTCCTTGCTCAGTGTCAGGGGGCTTCTGTTGATCTGAAAGGCGATCATTGAAAACAGGGTGTAGCACCGCTCTTGGGGATTACAGTGAATACCAAGAACAGAGAAAGATTATTCGCATAATGCAATTTTAGGTTAATGGGAATCAAGTGAAGCTTTAAAACGATCCCTAGAAGCGCTGCTGACGACCTCAGAAGAAAGGCTGTTCCAATAGTTAACAACCCTGTAAGAAAAGGACTGCTGCCTAAGAAAGGTTCGAGGACGAAACTTGAAAAGCTTACTATTATGTCCTCGCCGGCCGTCATCATTCGTTACAGTGAAGAGCTATTCTACAAGACCTACTCTAAAGAAGAAGTGTGTGAGCATTAAATCACCGCGGAGTTTTCGAAATTCAAGTGGGTAAAGGTCAAGAATTTCAAGTCGAGACTGGTGAGTAACATTACTCAGGCCCGCGACCATTTTGATAGCCGCGCGCTGGAAAAGATCAACAGCTAATATGTCTCTCTTTAGGCCGATATACACGACCTGATTGGCATACTCGAGGAGCGATCCTATATAAATCCCGTAAAGCGTTTGAAAAGCTTTCTTGTCCATTCGGGGGAAAGTGCGCCTTATCATCATGAGAGCGGCAAATCCCTTTTTTGCCACCATCTCATGATGATACGAGAAGGACAAGTTAGACGACAACCAGATGCCCAGATCTTTCTTCAGATCGATTCTCATGATATCTACTGTGCTAGATGCGCCATGAATCATGTAGGCATTGCCAGAATCTCTACTGAGCGACATGTGAGCACATTTATTGTCATTTAGTGGGAGACTGCAATCGTCTGACCAGCGCTTGATCGCGTCAAGATCAATTTGTAGTGCACTGGGATCAGTGGCATTCCAAATTTTTAGGTCGTCTGTGTATAAGAGGACGTTGCTGGAAATATTGCTTGGAAGGTCGTTAATGTAAATGAGAAATAACAGAGGACCTAGCACTGACCCTTGGGGAACTCCCGCAGAAATGGAAGAGGAGGACGAATGGTCTGCTCCGGTCTTAACTCTAAACGTTCTATTGTCAAGAAAAGAGGCAATCCAACGAAGAACCTCTCCTCGAATACCGTAAGCTTCCAGTTTGTGTTTCAGGGGGGCGTGTGGGACACGGTCAAAAGCCTTGGAGGTATCAAAGAAAATAGCATCAGAGATGAGGCCATTGTCTTTGGCCTCCGTCAGACTATCCATGAAAATAAGCATGTTTGTTATGCATGACCGATTAGGAGGGAAACCATGCTGTGTGGAAGAAAAAAGATTATTTGATAAGAAGTGATTGAGTATGGCGCGCTTTAGTAGGCGCTCCATTATTTTTCACGGGATGCTAGTGAGGCTGATTGGCCGATAACTAGCCGGAGAGTGCCGGTAACCCACTTTAAACATGGGTGTGACCATCACCTCTTTCCATGCGCTATGGAGGATGCTACTCTGGATTGTTTGCTTGAACACCTTATAAAGAAGTTCAGCCAAACTAACAGCTGCTTTCTTGAGTATTCTGGGACGGATCATGTGAGGACCCATTGCAGTGTATGGATTAACCTTGAGTAAAAGGTCTTCAACATCTAGCACAGAAAACTCAGCGGTCACAAGTGGTTGCCTGAACATCTTCAACGGAAGATTACCGAAACAATGCTTAACATCCTGCTCCTTCTTTATGGTTTCTCCATTCCATACATGCATTGCCCTGAGGCTGTCCCCATACACCGACCCACTATTTGAATATATTAACTTATTGAATGAAGTCAAGTGGGACATCCATTACTTATTCGGTAAGTTAAAACACGTGCAGGGAACATTTATTTTCCAGACCTTTAACCGATGGTGAACATCATACTCGCTTCATTTCCGAGATTCACTCATTCTGTGACTTTATGTTAGCTGAAAATTGAATGGTCGTGACTTGTTTATATCGTTCGCTTATTAGAAATTACTCTCCAAGGGCGCTCTTTGTTTGCAGAAGATGGCGGGTCTCAGCTTTGGTATGAAATGTTTAAAGTGTGCCGTGTTCTTCTTCAACGTCATATGTTTTGTATGTTTCGAGTCTGTTACCATCATTTTTCAGATTTGCGCACTGGTTTTAATCACTGTTGGAGTATATGTTCAAGTCAATTTCTCGAGCTACGGTCCTGAGCTGCAAAAAGTTTGGCAGGCAGCGCCGATCGCCATCATCGTTCTTGGTGCCGTCATATTGCTCGTCAGCTTTCTTGGCTGCTGTGGTGCAATTAAGGAAAACGTCTGTATGCTCTATATGGTGGGTGCTTTGCTAGTTTGACTACTGATAATATAGTATGGGGTATTCCTCATTATCCTGCTCATTGCTGAGTTGGTAGCTGCCGTAATGGCTGTTGTCTATAAGGACAAGGTTTGTTTGCGGACTTGCTAATTCTATTCGCAGATTGACGGCGAAATTGAAAAAATTCTGAGGGATGCACTCAAAGATTACAGTAAAGAAGAGATCCGAGAGTCGATCGATTTAATCCAGAAGACTGTAACTCGCGTTTCTGTCAGTAACATTCTTTTAGTTTGAATGCTGTGGGGCGAGCGGCCCGGAGGATTACAGTGTTGATGTGCCAGACTCTTGCGGGACCTACAAAGAGGTAGGCTGGGAGTCGAACCCTACACTTCAAGCGTTTTTGTGCATGTAAATTTGTTTTGCCTACGTAGGTTAGAGCCGTCTTTGATGTCATCGAGTTCATGTCGCATTTGTTGCAACAGCGAATTAGGGCTAGGTGTATATAATTTGGGTGATGAAGCGATGACGTATGTGGACTGTGTCGGTAAGTGTGTTGGGGTGACGGGGGGGGGATTTTCTGTTAATATAAGGTCGCCACTCAAACGCCTGTAGACTAGGAGGACTAGTTCCAGTTCAGCGTTGTTCCTCACGACAGAAAGAATAGACCCTCAATCCTCTTAGTAGCCCGTCTTTGGATAGCCTCTAGAGCAGTGATGTATTCCTTGCAGTACGGTGCGCGTCTGAATGTTGGCTTTCAACAGTGTTATTGCTGCGTGAGAAGCTTTCGATTGGAGAACTCAAGAGCCCTACTAAGCCTTGCTAGCTTACTAATTGCTTTCTTTACCAACGCCTTTGTATTAGTGCTGAAGCTGAGATCTAATGTAACAACGTTACCTAAGTCGTGCTCCTGGTGGAAATTAGCTGGAGTAGCATCACCGATACGATATGTCCTAGTGCTGTGATGAGGTGTGTAGTCTTCCACTTGGACAGGTTGAAGAGCAGTCGACTTTCCACGGATCACAAATGCAGAGCACCCAGGTCTTTTTGAAAGTTTTCATGACTCTAAAATGTGCATAAGTTTCGTGTCGTCAGCATACATCACGACGGTAGTTAAGTCTAGGGGCTCCTTAGCCTAGACATTCGGGGCTTTTTATTTTTGTGGTAAGTGGTCTTCATCGCCAACTACTGATAGGCTCGTTGGTCACCTACTGCCTGTCGTGTGGGTACATTTTCATCATATTCCACCTAGCTCCAGTAAACGCAGCTTACTGTCCTTGTTTCCATCTCGAAGTTCGTGAGTTGTGCTGATGGCTGGCTGCAGCTTATAAGACAATTCGATCGCTCGGTAAACTTAGGAGTATCTTTTCACGCTACTTTCTTTCGTTGCCCTTCGTTTAAGCGAATAATGCGGTCTAAATAGTAGTAGGGTTCACGAATATGTTCACTATTTTGGCAACCTCTGGATGGATAAGGTATGTATACACCCGTTCGTTCACGCCCGATTAAGTTGTTCCCAAGTCCCCTTCCATGCACGTACAACCAGTGCGTTCTAACAACACGACAAAGGTACTCCTCGTAATCTCTCTGGTAAATCAAAAAGCCGCAGCCACCCGTTAGTGACCACCTGTACATATCCTGGTTTTTCTATGATTCAAGTACGAAGCTATTTGACGTATTCAGGGAACTTCCGTTTGAACCGTCAGGTGATAATGTCACATTTTTTTATACCGAAGTGCAAAGTCCCTGATTTCCTCAGCCGTTAATAGTCCGCTACAAGAGTCATCTAAATAATTCCTATCTTTTACATTTCATGTTACGTTCTTACGTTCGTGTTACCGAATGTGCACAACGTTGATGGGTTAATTCGGCCTATGGCTTACTGATCAGAACCCTGCGAACGTGATTTTGTTTATCCGTCTGACGCACCTGTGGTATTTGGTAACTAACCAAGTGTGTAAGGTGGTGTTCATCCCCATTATGTTTGTAGTTCGACGGAGTCAATTCGACTAAGCGATATCGTAATTGTTGTTTGTATTTTCAACTAACGTGTTTACTGGCCGTTTTATTTTTCGATCATCTCTGTATAGGGTTGTTCCGAAAAGTTCGCGCAGTTTCTGAAACAGAAGATGGTCATCATAGCATGCGTTGCTTTTGGAGTATGCTTCATCCAGATATTGAGCGCGATAATCGCTTTTTGCTTGGGCAACCGTATCCGGAACTACGATAACATATGAGCTGAGTCAGTCCGTCGTCCCTCCGAAATATGATTTCTATTTCACTAGCTTCGGTGTGTGACCAACGCCATGGAGTTTTGCACATTTACAAGAACGTACTTTTAATTTGCCGTTTATTTTGCTCTATTCGCTTTATTGTTACCATTGTCGATTTTACGTTTTGCTATTGCTCTTTACAATGTCTCGCGCATTTTTCTATGTGACCACAGCTAATCAATGTAGACATCAATTCGCTGCTTCATCCCAATGTTTGATTCTATTCCAAAAGTGAGTAGGGGATAAATGGCCAAATTCTCATCACGTTTTGTGTTGGTCTCTCGTGCGTTAGCTATTTCGGATTGCCACTAACTAGAATGAATACAAGTTAGGTGCACATCTAACGTGTTGATCGATCACATTTTGAGCACTTACACCGCAAAGCCCCTAAGTATATATCCTAGCAGTAGTCACTACATGGTACTGATGGTTCACATGCCTTGCCCGTTTCATTTACGCCTGTCTTGTTCTGCTTGAATAGACTGGCTTTAGTGGGCATACCTGGTAATTTAAGCAAGCGTTGCCGCCACCTCTTGGATATCACCTCTCCTGGACTGTACGTGGTGGAACTTTAAAATATTTTCTCAAATCAAATTGGTTTGAGTTGAGGACCTCGCGCTTAGTTTTATTCATCCCAACATGCTTTCCGGTCGATCCCCCTTAAAGTGAATAGTTGGACTGATTGTCGTTGTAGCTGGAACCTGGACTGGGGCTCATTCCTTCGCCACTGTATCACATGCCTTGAAGTATGCACTTGTGAATCCTAATCAGGTTGCCCGGTCGCCCCATAGAGGGTGCGATCCGATATGCATGGTGTTTAGTCAGTTGTGAATGTCTACCGTCTTACATGTACCACAAGTCATCCGGCTAGATGGCGGGTTAATACTGAGTTTGTGGTATTCACTGTTGAGCGAGTCGCTTCTCAGTCTCTCTCCGACGGTTGACAATCAGTCCCGACCAACCTGAACCAACTCGCGAATGCAGTCTAAGTGTGAAGGCTAGAACTATTCATAGGATGTATTTCCTGGGCCTTGAACGCAGACAACTATTGTGACAACAAAAAACCGAAGTAGATGCCGTGATTATTGTCTTCTCCTAGGAGTAACGGTCGGTAGTCCGTTTCCATCCGGGCGGATGCTATACAGCCTGTATACTTCACGTTGAGTGCGCTGAGCATTTGAAGTGTGATGCGGTGAATTCGTTTTCTCATCTGGAAACTCCCAGTTGATTTCCGTGCTATTGGTCTGTTGAAGCGGAGCTGCTGAGGATCAAGTTGTCCGTTCGCATTGTTTATTCATGGAGCCCACGAAATGAACCAAAGGGTGCTGTACCGCAACAGTGACCTAGAAGATTTTTTATATTTTATGGTTGAAATGACTAAATGCGGTATAGATGTGGATGAGTCATCAACTCCGTGAAAGGTCTACTCTGGAGACTTGAGCAATAGTCAATCCGCGTTTGACGCGGAGGGACGCTGTTGCAACACGAACAGGTTTCGTGCTCTCAAAACGGCCAGCGTCAGGGATGTTCTGGGCTCCTGCACAGGTGTGTCGTTTTGAATCGTATTCCCGAGGTTAAACCTGTCCAACAGAAACCCGGAATACACCACCATCGACAGGAAAGAGGATGATTACGTCTGACTGTTCGTGAGAAGTGATTTCCGGCCCCAACGCTATAGGGTTTTTAGCCTCTGTAAAATATGTCAACCGTATTTGACCATTTCTAGCTAGTCTTACACTAACTCCATCCACAAATACCCTCGACGAAAGACTTCTCGTAGGAGTAGGCAAGTTCAGGAGGGCCCCCACTTTGTCTCTTCGGGATGTTATGTTTCTTCCTATCTGTTATCCTTGGATGAATTGAGTATGTACGCATAGGGAGTGTTGATAGCTTGCCTCCTTTCGGTCGTGCACTGAGTGACTTAGCAGTGGTCTAATTCGTCAATGTGTCTGGGACGGACAAATTGCCGCCGACTCGAACCAACTGGTCTTTTCTTTGCCTTGGACTTCGCAAATGCCAGCTCTGCTAGCTGCGTCAAGCCACCTCTATAAGTAGTCGTCTGGACTGAAAACGATGGCTTAATGGTCTGCGTATGTCGTAGTTTTGGGGTTAGGAGCTTTGATGTTGATGCCTGTTCCTAGCTGAGGCGCAGCGAGTATATGCGTTTGATGACGTTATCTAACATTTGGGGTAGGAGTTCATGCACCTGTCATCGGTGACTGTGCCCCGGTCTCATTTTCCCCGAACAAATGTATGCTTGTTTCCTTACACGGTGTCAGGTCACGGCCGTGGCGGTTGGTGAAATCAGTCAGAATGGTTGTCTACGCATGCCGGTTATGTAATCTGTTCTTTGCCCAATTCTGGAACGCTAGTACGTTTAGTTCGTGTTTTCTTGTGACTACGTTTTTACTGTCACGATGTCAATTCCCATGCGACTTCTGGTTGTCTACTTTGCGTGCGTCCTTTTCAGTGTGTGACAAACAGAGGCGCATTCCTCCGATTGGTTTGCATGTGAGGTTGAGTTCACGTATGGGACTGCACGCCACCGCGGCGACGACGTTTATGGACAGACGTCCACTGATCTTTTCCGTTCTATTGGCCGTCGTGAGATGAGACAGACAGGAGCTACATTCATCAACAAACGTCCTCGATAGAGAGTGTGCCAATCTCGCTGAACCTGACCTATTTTGGTTCTTTACAGTTAGTTGGAGGATAGCTTTTTGTGAGCGGTTAAAATAGATTCAAGTAGTGTTGGCGCTTCGAGGTTCTTAGTATTATCAAGTGCTTTGGACCCTCTGAGGGGAAGTATTCCGTCTGGTGATATGTACTTGCAGTTTGCTGCCAGCACGCAATCGTCCAATCAACGGATGTCGATCGATTGTAATGAGTAGTGTTAGATATGAACAAGTACCAAACTGACCAAAGCACAGAGCATTTTGTCACGCAAACCTGAGTGCTATCATGCTGCCTAGGCTTGACGGTGAACCACATGGCTGTCATTTGAGTTGAGTGGTATTCTTCCAGGCAGTAAACAATTTGATGGACCAGCATGTATTTTCGGGATTACCCCATCGATCTCCCGTGCATGAGCGTACAAAGAATTGCCCAACTATGGTTTGCTCTGTTTTCTAGCCGAATGGCTTGGGCGATATTTTTACCGCAGCACCTGGACCGATAATTGTCGGGCAGTATCTGATGTCGCGTCGGCACGTCGGAATCCCTCCCACGGTGATCGTTACCTTCGCTGCTGACGCTTTGCCTTATGTCGCTTCGGGGATTAGTCGCGATTGCCTCGCTTCGACAGGTGAAGTGGACCACTGCCTAGGCCTTTATTGAAAGAGGTTGGTGCGGAATTGATGTCCCAACCGACAGAACTCTCGAGCAATAGTGGAAACTGAGGAGACCGGTGTTTACCAGTAGTTGCGCCCCTTTTCAAAAGGGTGCCCGCGGTCAGTAGCAGAAACACTAGTTTGTCGTCTGCGATAATTCCTGTGTCGGCTCATCAAACTTGGGACTCCGATGTGTGCATTGGTTACATTTGCGTCAGCATTCTTATAAGCTACTAGCGGTTGCGGTAATTTTTGCACTCGGGCACTTGGTATGATTGTCCATAATGCACTTGGAGTGACCTCTTCACGGAGAAACTCGAGATATGCGAAACTGTTAAAGCCATTACGTGCTCAACCGGTGGGTAACTCTGGGGTGTTTGTCACTTCGAGTGGTGTCTGGTTTCTCCTGTTCTGCGCAACGTTGCCATGGTCAACTTCCCGGATGTGTAGGGAATCCGGTGGTAGTTTCTTCTCCATGTTAAGCTGATAGGCATGGCGCATGAGGGTGTCATCGTTCCGTCTGCGGAAGTCAGAGACAGTATCGGGTGGGATAAATTTCTGAGAGTCTGCAGCAATGCGCTTCACATCTTCAAGGCTCAACCTCAAGGCAATCTTTTCCAACCCCACCTGTTTGAGGCCGTGTCGTTTTACTTACCTGCTCAACGCTATCTCTTTAGCTAATGATATTGCTAACAAGATACCAATGAGGTTACTGAAGGTGCATATAGTCTTCGACAATCAACGCCACCTTTGGCGTCATTGTTATACTTGGCGCCCGCCTTCTTGGAATCAGGCCTGATCTCAGGTAGCCCACATAGTTGTTATTTATAGTTGGCTGGGTTCCATTTAGGACTGTCGTTCTCACTGGAGCGCATACTTGGATTCAAACCACGCGTTGGTACAATATCGTTCTGTTCTCTCTTTCGCTTGGAAATGATCCCGCTGACTACAACGGCTGCCTGTTGAGACACCGGCCATACTGTCGGTAGGTATAAGTACCGAACCAGCTTGGGAAGTGGGCTTAGCTGTTCTCATCCTGAAGATCTTACTAACTGTTAGATCGAGATCTCACGAGCTGTTCGTGAAGGAGGTACTATGGCGCGCGGCACAGGAGCACATGGGTTGAACAGATATTGGGTCTCGGAGAAATCGCTGGAGTTGTTAGAAGCTAGACGGAATATTCCTCCTGGCAATTCGTATAACAAGTCTAGGAGAAATGTCAGTAGGTAACTGAGATATAGCATGAAGGCTGGTCGTGAGACATCGTTAATGGGGAAACTTGAGGAAATGGAGGCCGCTTTTGCTTCAGGCAACACCGGCAAACCTTAGGCTGCTCTGTGCTGTTAGTTGCGGGTGATCGTCTGTCAGTGTAGCTGTAAGCGAGACGGATGACACCAATGATCCAGAAGGTCAGCGATGGGTGGAACACTGAGGGCCACTTTTGCTGGTCTGCTTCTGCTGTGTTGTCGCCATAAACATGTAATGTAGCACCCTGGTCGGTAGATTTAGAACCACCCACTGAGATTGAGGTGCGCGATTGCATTTCAACTCTCAAACCTGGTGGTTCAGATGGCCTCGTGCAGGCACTTCTCAAAGAGGGTGAGTAGGTGTTAGTAGTGACTGACTCGGTTGCTTGATCCTGTGTGGACGACGGAGACCATTCCTCCGTGTTGGGGGCATTCGATGAAAGTTCACATCTTCAAAAATGTTATCAGCGGCTCTTCCGAAAACCATGAGGGTGTCAGTTTGACGCCAGTTACTACTAGGATCCGGCCTTCCATCGTATTCCATCAACTCACTGCAGCTCGAGAGGGGAACACTAGAGAAAAACTGTGGAGAATCGAGACGTGCGTCCAGCAGGGAAAATGTGAGTTATCAGAACGATAGGCTTTATTCACCTTGTAAACAAGCCATGTAGCTGCAATGAAAAATAGAACGTGATGAGTGATGTAGACGACTGAAAGGGTACAATTGCATAACCAACCAGGCTGTTTTTCGCCCTGGGCGTGGGTGTATAGATCTTATTATTACTCATTCTGTTGCAGCGTCGTGTGCCGCGGGCTAACGCTAGCCGCTTCATGACTCGAGGTACGTTTGATTTGGTGGATCGATCCACATTTAGAGTCGCTTAAACGCAGGTGTGTACCGACCATATATGTGGGTATACTGCTAGGGCTTTATTCCCATATTTCAGTTCAGGTTTACGTTTGCGCTGAACTATGTGGCAGTTCCAACATCAGCAGCAACATACGTCAAGGCTGTCCACTTTCACAATTTTTGTTTAATTTCGTCATAGACAAAATAACGGTGCTTGCAAAACCTCCTACCTGGTGGGAAACTGACTGATCGTGATTATGCTGGTGACAAGGTTTTGCCGTGTGACAACCTTCAAGCAGTACGAACAATGCTAAACACTATTTCGCGTTCTGGCAAGTACTTCGGAATGCGCTTTGCAGCGCAAAAATCCAGAGTGATTCCGCATGATTGCTCTGATTACGTAGCCTTAATGTTAGATATCAAAGCCTTGGAGCTTCGTCTGTTTGTGTACCTGGGAAGGTGCATCAGGGGTGATGGAGGTGTAGGGAATAAAATTGTAACGTGTATCCCTAAGCCTAGTACGGTGTTCGCTAATCTGAAGTGCCTCTGGTGAGAGAGAAAGGTATCTCTCTGATGCTTGGGGGTCGCGTATATAGGGCGACAGTGAGGCCTGTACTACTTTACAGCAGCGAAACTTGGCCGCTCAAGGTAGAAGCGTGAACCGTCTCCGGGTATATGACAACCGATGCTTGCATCGGGTGACATCAGCGAATAAGTAACAAGGAGGTTGGGAGGCGGGTATTTGGTAGCGACTATCAAGTAAATTCTGTCGTTCGATCCTTACATCTGCACAAACTTCGATGGTTCGGTCATGTTCAAAGGATGTCAGCTAATCATGCCACACCGAACAGTTTGCCGATGCTGCCGCTAACTGGCGTAGCGCACGAGGTGGACAGATGATAACCTGGCGTGAAGAAATGAAATCGTCCACGGGAGGGTTGGCCATTTTATATCGGGTTCGTCTCCCGGCTTGGGGACCTCGCGACTCACAGAATCGGTGGCTTGAGACGTTAAATGGAATGGCGGCTAGTGGATCTCAGTGGCATCACTGTTGTTGTTTGACCGAGTTGTCTGTGAAGTGAATACACTTAATGGTGATGGGCAGTGAAAGTCGTAAGGAAGCTGTCCGGTTGTTGACGCCTTACTGTCGCTTACAGCTCGGTCGTGTTTACAGGGTGTAGGTACCTCGATGTTGAATGTGTGAATATAGACGTAGCTATTTTTTAATGATTAGGTCCGTCCCCGTCCTTTTCTCTTTTTCTTTCTTCCCACACAAGGTTTGCTTTCTTTCTCTGTGGTTGTATGGCTGTTAAGCATGAGTGTGAACCACCGACTTATTGCTGTCTATGATGACGATTATGGTAATGGGTGTCGTAAAAACCTCTGACTATCACTGGAAGAAAGAATGCATATCTTTGTTTGTGATCTGCATGGCCCTCTGTTTCGGAAACAACCTGTTCGTAAGGTGGAGGGGCGGGACGGACTTGCGACATTTGACTGTCATTTTCAACACCAGATTGCGTAGTAGAATGAACAACATGACGGCACGTGGTCGCCTGTTTTCAGAATCCTCAAATATGCAATCGGTCATTCAAATTTTGGAACTGCACTGTGTGTGGTGTTTGAGTCATGTATTGCTTGCGCAAAAATTTGCTTTCCCAAGTCACTAACAGTTCGATGAAACCACGAGATGAGCGGTTATTTACATCTTCCCAGAATATGGCGTCCTTGGTTGCTTCGCCTTGGAATGTGAATTGTCGTTGCCTGCCAGCTCCCTGTTTATACTAGGTGTCCTGCGCAGCAGCGTAGTTGCGTCCACAGCGTTCGTAGTTATTTTTACGAATTAGATTCTAGGGTATCACCCGTTAATGCTGCGACGAATGGCAGCTCCGTTCACACCAGGTCAGGCTGATGATTTGTCATGAATGAATTAAATGCTTCATCGCTGAAATTGAAAGAGCCGTTCAACACCAATTGTGATTATGTACATTTAAGTTGACTCGCCTTATCCTCGGTAATAGTTCTCCAGATGTTTTAAATTTCCCATTGGAATGAATCAAACCGTTTAAGCGCACTCACTAAGTTCAGGACAGTTACATGCTCGTGGTTCTATTACTTCTGCACAGTATTATCATCTGGTGCTGCGATTTTCCAAACTTCGCTTTGCTCCGTATTGGTTATTATATCTAATACTAGCCCATTATAACTTTTCACCTATTTGAGTCGTTCAGATCCCTGTGAGAGAGGAATGTGCTTCTTCGTCTCGCCGTACTGTTCGTTTCGGTTAAGTTACTGCAGTTATATGAGCTTCGCTCACACTTGTGAGCGGTTACCACTGAATGCAGTCGCCCGAACGTCCCATCAGTCCGTTGGTTTGATGGATGTTGGTATGGCCTTAGCTTGGATAAAAATCGTCCATGGTATTATTGATTGGTTTTGTGCTATTCCTCGATCATTTGTGTGGTCATATCAGTATATTTATTCTATTTCTGTTACTGACTGCATCGTCCAACATCCTGGTCGTTAAAAGTTAATCCGCTCTTCTTTACAGAAACTTGAGTGTCTGTGGTCTTCTATCCATTCTTTTCTTCGGCTTTGTTGGTGCATTTTATGATGAATGGTCTGCCTGGCTTTTCATAGTTCAGTGAGAAAGTTGCTTTTCATCCCTATCTTCTTTAGGTTGCACTAACCTGCACTCCTATACTGCAACGCTTCTTGTATTACGCTTCATAAATCTTTCTCCTTAGTTTAGATCTCGCCATTGCAGCCTCTCTCTGTTTAGTTTCCTTTCCTTATTAGCCAATCAAGTGACTAACCAGCATTGGCCGGCTGGAAAGAAAAGCCCCACTGTCACACCTCCCGGTCTTATTCCTTCGGGTTTACACTGGATATGTGGTGTGTTGGTGGAACTGCAATTGGTGCAGCGCAAGCCATTTGCGGTGATGGCTAAGCGCAGGCGTCCTTTGGCTTCGGTCACTGTGACAGGCTAGTCTGAATCGGATGCCGCCAACCATATGTGGTCTACGCAAGGTGGATTTTCGTACGATAAGATCGTTGTATTCTCATTGGGTGGAAACTGGGTTCATTTCTATGAAATTGTTTCGTGTATGGTTCTTGAAAATCCTTGTTTTAGTCGATATACCTACTGCAAACGACTTCGCTCGTAGTGAAATTACTACTTCCTCGTAGGGCATTCCAGATCATTTGGTCGACTAGTCGATTCGGCTACATTGTTGTAGGAACTATGTTCACTTGTGTCGTTGTGGTGACCCATCTTTGGAAACCCAACCAACCGGAACTTATAATGGAAGGTAACGAGGCTCTGTTCTCTGTTGTCTCTCTGGATCCTTGAAGACGGCGCTGGAGGTATTGTCTTTCCAGTTGGCCACGATCCTTCATTTCATAGTAGAAACTGAAAACGTGTCATGATGGTTGTTTATCCAAACCTCTTTCATCTTGAAAATAGGCACGGTTTCGGCTTCTTCCACCAAGTGGTTTCGATGCAGCTGTCTCTGGAACATAGGAATAACCGAATGCGAGGTGTGCAAACTGTTTTCTATGTTCGTTTCGTAACGTGCATGGGGACAAAGATACTCTATTTCTCACTCAATGGCTTAGATGTTTTGACTCCAGAGAACATCACATGAATTGCGCCTTCTCATTGTTTTATTCAAATATACTTTTAAATCCCTTACACCCGACGGTTCATCAATACGGCAACTCTGTAACTTATTCAAAACGTAAAGCTAGAGTGCCACTCAGGCCAATTTAATCTATGATCGTGGTGCTTTCACCATGTGTTAACTATCCAAAGTTTCATTCCTGTTATCTCAGGGAGCTTCCTTCTTATTAAGAATGTACAACATTCCCTTACTAAGCTTACAACGATGTATAGTGCGTTATGTTATCTGTATGAGCTGCATCAATTGGGACAGTTCTCAGTGCATTATCATCACGTTAGTGAGGATTTGTCCCTCGGTTTTTCTCAGATAGCCACCTCGTGTCGTAGGACACTTGTCAAACGTGCAGCATCAGAAGACGTTTGACTTGTGGAGAACGCTTCTTCGGTGTAGTTGTTTGCAGTCTGCAACGTACCGTTATAATCCGTCGTAGCAACGCCATCATTAGGTGAAGTCAAGTGTAAAACTGATGTCAACACTCAGAACGTGCGGTAATTTTCCAGACGATTCAAACGTCAGAAATTTTGCGATATATTGGAGACACGCCTAACTTCCCATTTGCTGTTAGTGCGCTGTTGGTTGTTGTATGCCGAATTACGCTTATAACAAGCTTTGTTTTTATTCCGACCATCTTTCTTTAACTTATACTCTTCCAGCACTAATCAGTGGTTTGCATATGAAAATACAAATGCCCACCGATTTATGATTATTTTCAAAATCTTCTAAAGTGGATTCAGCCACATGTGCACTCTCAGTTGCCTCCAATTTGTAAAATTTCATGTGAGTCCTTTGAATAGATACACTGTAGTGACCCGGAGATACCCCCGGTCTGCCTGCTGTACGATGTGTAAAATCCTTCCTAAAATCTTAGCTGACACTGTACATAGTACCTTAAGGATCTTTGCCTGCCGTCTGTCTGATGCATGTGATCGTTTGCGTGCTTTTCGCGTATGCGCGCCAAGCGCGCCATACACCTTTTCCGGCTTGCTCGCGCGCTCGGCGGTCGGATCCTTATCCTCCCTAGCTATTTCGCGTATCGGTGTCGTCTAGCACTGATCGAGACCATTTGTGATTATTGCATAATATATTTTCGGTCTCCGCAATTATCTGTATTTTTATTTCGCGTCTGGTATTTCTGCGTATACCTGAGAAAACGTTAATTTAGTGCACGTATGCACTAAAACAGGCTGTTAGTTCGACAGACCGGTCAATAGACTTGAGAGTGGTGTCTGATCATTCAAAGGATAAGGAACATGTTCGTGAACATACTTCGGGCTATGTAATGTTGATGTACTGTCGCTGATCTAACTTTCGTTTGCATTGATTTATGCTGCCTCGAATCCTATGGCGACACACCTAAGACAGCAGATGCACGGCCGCACAGTGATGGAACTTGTGTGGCTAATTTGTAAACATAGTTCGTCTACTGTACAAGTCTACACTGATTCGCACGTTTATCAGACATAAATCGCTCCACTGTGTGGACGTGTTGTTATGGTTCTGGACTATCTGGTTCATTCATTCACTGAGCTATATCAGCAGTGATTGGTTGATTTGCCAACTGAACCCACAAGACGGTTGTGTTTTCCACTGTTTGTCACTCATTATAGTATGTCTCTTCTGCGCATTGTGTGACTTAACATAAGAACAGCGAAGAACCACTTTCGAACAATTTACGACTAACGTATACTTCCATTTACGTGTTTGATTAATGTATCACAAACCAAACTTGCAGGATTGTAGTGCCGGTTGGTGTGCTGTTGTCAGCTAAGACACACAACGTTGCTAGTAAATAAGAAGGTAGAGAAACAGCCTGTTGGTTGAAAGAATTGTCCCCATTGGGGCCAAAAGTGGGGAGAAGAGTGTCGTCTTATATTTAAACCTTTTTAAAAGGGCCTACGTAACTGATCACGATGATGATAGCTGGGCTGTTGAGGAACATCCCACCATCTGACTGGCAGTTGAGGATCGCGGCCCAGTACGGATTATTGAGTCAAGGTGAACAGAATAAAAGGCAACACAAATATGTGGTTCCATGTGCTTCCTTGATAAGATTTTCGTCAGTTATCAGACAAAGAACAACTACGTTGATAAATGAAACATTTGCAAATCGTAGGAAAACCAATGAAGAGGCCAAATTATGGCGTAATAATTGGACCACACTGAAGGTTTACGATTTCTTGTCGCACAATCGGCGAACGGCATAATAACTCTAAAACGTCACATAACGAGGGCACTTGCTATGCATAACATCTCTCGTTTTGCTTATCCAGTTGGCGAGTCTCGCTGTTAGGTTAATTGTTAACCACAGCCTGGTGCACGACTGAAGACAAATCTACGCTGTACCAACAGTAATGGGAGCAATTTACTCAAAATGCTTCTAAGTAGATCCGTTAACTATTCGCCTTTTACTAAGGACGAGAATGTGTTGACACTTTCGAGAACTTGTTTCTATTTTTTATTAAACTTTTACCAAAAGATGAATGGTCCGATCGTAATTCCTGTGTGTCCTTCACGTCATACGGATATTTTGTAGTTGAAGGCGTGGCCTGCTTCTTGTTGTATGGGTAAATTCACTGAGCTTATTTCTACCTGTAATACTTAGCTGAGTCTAAGGCTTCTTAATTCACGAACATGACATCACCATAGATAGCGACTGGCCCATTTCCTTGAATAGAGTACCGACTACTCCTGGTAACCACTTCAATGAACTCCACAGAATCTTATTTTCTACGTGTCCAGCTGTCTTTAATTCTCTTCATCAGTTGTGAATTGAATCTTATGCGTCATTTCTTTTCATGAGGGTGATAACCCACTTCGGCTCCAGACCATGACAAGTTTTGCCATTTTGTTTCCAGGATCCATCACCTGTGGTATTTTTGGAAGCTGCTTTATCCGCCGGCTCGTTGTACTTCATACTTTTCACATATTGACGTTTCTGAATATGTCCCATGAAACAGTATAGTTCAAACTAGTGACATAAATCCTTTGATCAGAACACTCACCCAGGTTCATCGTATATTTTAAGGTCTGTATTAACGGTCAGAATTTATACTGACAGAGAAGGTTGTGATATTACGTAGTACACTGAAACGGGGTGTTGTTGGCGTACTCTAAAACAAAAGCCATCAATTCTTTGACCTAAATCGGAGACATAACTTGCCGGGAGTTTACGAGTTATCAGCCATTAGGACCAGATGTCCATCCAAGTCAAAACCCGTATGGGCTACACATAAACGGAAGATAAGGTAGTCAGCATACTTCCCTGTTTTGATTAAGGAATAGTACTTTCCGCACTTTTACTGTTTTGCTCAGCACTTCGGACAAACTCTGGTTCAAAATTTGCGATATCGCGCTGGGTAGGCAATGAAATTTCACCAGTATATTTACTTCGTGCCAGTCACTTTCTTGGGAGCTTTTGTTTGAGGTCTAACTTTCAAAGTTTTATCATTTACACCAAACTACGTATTTCGTTATTCACACAAGTTATGCGCGAATTGCATGAAATTATATATATATATCGTAATCGCATATTATATGTTATAATCCGAAAAAGTCACAAGCAAGCGTGGGGCGGATCACATTCTAATGGAGATGAATGAACGTTGATAGATATTTAAGATTGGCATGCCTACACTTTACGAAGCAATTGCTTGCTGCGTTGTGTTGCTCAAGCTTGCTCGAGATTCAAGTGACCATTGGAGGTTTGACCAGTGGAAAACTAGTGTTTGTACGAACTGCTCTGTGTGCGCAGAAAGATGGTACAGTCAGCTTGCAGTAGCTTCTGCTGTTGATGACAGTCCCATTTTGTCAGCTGTGCAGCTGGGTTGATAAGCTTTGCAGATGTTTCGGATTGTTTTTTCTTCTTCAGATTTTGCTGGCTTCCACTGTCAGTCAAGTCAGTAAAAACATCATAAATGGGCTTATTCGCATTATTGAAAAACAATTTAATTGACTTCAAAATTCCCTTCCGATAGCTGCCTTGTGGTTCTTTCAAAATGAGCTTGACAACAACAGGTAAGGTATCCATGAAACATGGCCCTAACACCCTATAGGTAATGAATGGTGGGGCAGGGATGCACTTACAATCGCCTCCAAAACTTGTTAGCTGTTAATGCTCACTCTTGTCTGATAGTGCAATAGAATAAAATTTGATCTGCTGTATGATGGGTTTTATGCTTCATGTTTTAAAAACATACTTCCGTCCATGATTCTATACTAAGAAAGCTTGTCTCGTACATGCTGATATGTCTTGTGGAGTACCCGGTGTACAAAGTAGTTTTGTTCTACTCTACATAACGATTTGTGGTTTTGTCTGTAAGTTTTGGAGAACAATATTTATGTCCAATCGTAGCTTTCATGATCAGAGACTTCCCGGCTGGCCGGTTTCCAAGGGTATCGCTAGATTTAAATTTCACTCTTGTTATAATTAATCGGTAGTGTATTCTCGCATAGGACGTATGTTTAGTGCCAAAGGTTACATGAAAATACACAAACGCAACTACCGTTCTGCATTGCTGACGTGTCTTTGCATTCATTGGCAGTAGTGCATCGCCAATTTTTGTTGACACTTCTCACAAAATACATGTACACAGGTTCAGCTGCCACTTCCCTTCTTTGCTCTTCTCGGTATGGATAACTGGCCGTTAGTTTCCGCACAGTCGACCAGTGGCATACCATTCATTCACGACGCTGTGCATTATACAATGTCCAGGTCTGAATTCGAACTCCGTCCACGTCCACACGAAACAACCATGGTAACCATTACACCTCTGAACTCACATTAGGTACAGTTGGATTAGCTTATCTGAACTTTTAACCGCATCCGTCTTTGAACCGTGCTCAGGTTGCCTGATCACCACTTTCCAAGACAATTAATGTCATGTTTGCACTCAACCACTTTCATCCTGTTACCTTGACATCGTGGTCAGGCTTGTGTGCTATGTTGATTCAGCGGGCTACGCCGACTAGAACTTCGGTTAATCCAACTTTGAGTTTGTACGTCGCACTACTAACCACGTAGGAGTGCCTAAATGGTAGGGCACGACCATATGAGCATTCTTGTTTTCCGAATCAGGAAGAAAAGAGTTGGGAAACATATCCTCAAACAAAGAGCACTCTAGTTGCTCAACGACTGACCGTGTCCGCCGGCGTATTATCTAATACATTCGAGAAATATCTGGTATATCCCGGAAACCTGACGTGGATTCAACTACATCCATTACACATAGCATTGATCAGAATCCGATGCTAATATTTCATCCACTGAACCTTTGGACCAGACAAGCCCGTCACTTTCAAATGAACCATAGCCTTGGGTCACTGACTCCTGACAGGGTATCCTGAGGAAACCCTGTATCCTGTTGTCTCGCAGGTCACATTATTGAGTCGGAGGCATGGGGTCGGGTCCTTCTATTCAACCCCCTTCTGTTGTATATGCGACCGGGATGTATGCGAATTTATTGTTCTCTTGACGGTGACATTATTCAACCACTACGCCCTTCTCCTTCTGTTTGCCCCACAGGTTTTCTGCCTTCCATGTGCCTTTGGGCGATAATCGTTTTTTAAAGCCAAGACAACTGACAGATACTGGCGCCTTCAATGTCCGCACTCTCTGACAAGACAGTCAACAAGCTGTTCTGACATGTACGCTCTCAAGTCTGGAGCTGGATGTGTGATGTGTGTCAGGCATACTAGTCTACGATTCTAGCACTGCCGTTCACTTGATCTCATATTTATACAATTGTCTATCCAAGCGCTTCTCCCCTAGGGTCTCTGATGACGCCAAAGCTGAGTCTCGTGGTAAAGCTGAAGTGGGAGTCACACTGAATTCCGGAGCAGGGTAATGTTTGCTTGATTGGATCCCAGTAAGCAGTCGCTTATGCGTTGTCAGACTCCGTATATCGGTTAAAGTTCGTCAACGCAATTCAGAAAGGCTTTGTATACTTATTATGTCGGCGTACGCTCCAACGGACACCTGTTCAGATGCTACTAAATATGTGTTCTACGACGCCCTGGCTGACTTTCTTGGGCAGATTAAACATTCAGATATAATTATAATAACAGACGGTCTTACTGCTCAGGTTGGTCGGCTTTCTCCATAGGAGACGTGGGTGGGAGATATGTTTGGTGTCCTGACGAAACGCCTTAAAAATGACGAAAAGCTGTTGCAGCTGTGCGCCTGTCACGTTCTCTATAGTTCGAATGCCGCATTCCAACACAGGAAGAGGTACTGTTTTTTGTGAAGACCTCTGTGCGTCTCAGCTGTGGACACAACTGGGTTATATAGCAGTCAGTTACAGGTGGCATCACTCTGTTAAGTACTGTCATGCATTTTGAAGCAACCACCTGGATTCGGACCAAGCTGTTATGCTGGCATTCGAGTGAGAACAGTGTGATAAACTCTTGCTAGGGAGTACTGGTGAACAAGTACCCCGGTTCGAGTCAGGTGAGAGAACTTAAAAAGCACTGAAAACAAATCGCAGCAGCTCTGAGAACTTGCTGTAAAGAGGTGTGTTCCGAAGTAGCTGTGCATCTGCAACAGAACTGGATTCCTGGTACGTCGAACAAACATGTGGACAGTAGTCCTCCGATTCAACCTGGTTCTGAATAAGATGACCGCCGTGGAGAACTTAAACGCAAACTGACCAAAAGCTTGCACGAAGTCTATGGGCATCAGTTGGTTGAACAGTTGAAAGGGATGGAAAGAGTCTTTTTATCTGAAAGTGGCAGGAAGCTGATTCACTCGATCCGTGGCTGTTCGGGTATTGGTCTTCAAATAAGTATAAATGAGACCGATTGTGAAAAACATGGTCCACCTATTACCAGTCAGTCGCACCGATTTGACAATAGGGTTAGAGATAATGAAGAGCACTTCAGCTGGCGTCAAGAAGACCATGTAGGTGACGGAACCCGAATGATCAGTTAATATGCTCCAAACGACCCTCCGTCGGGTGCAGAAATGGCCCTGGAGCTTAAGTTATTTAACCGCAACAAGGCTACGGACCAGATCTTCTCTCTCGTTTATTTTCAAGGGTGGTGGAGAGACGCTGACATCAGAACTCTTAAAACTCCTTCAGACGGCTTGAGAATCTTAAGAGGTACCTTGTGATTGATACCTATCAACATTAATTCGCGTTTTAAAAAGGGTGCCCAAATTCTGTGTGATAGTCACAGAGACATGAGTCTAGTGTCGGTTGTCTCCAAGTTACTCGCTGGCCTCATTTTACGTAGGCTCACTAAGTCCAGAGAAAGCCGGATACATGAGGAACAGACAGGATCCCGTTCCAGTCGAGGGTACGTTGATTACATTTTTACATTAAGATGGAACTTGGAGCATCGGCACTCTTACGAGCAGCCGACGGTCGTAATAATTCTTAGACCTAATGGCCTTTTTTTGATTCGACTGCTCCCAACGTTCTCTAGAGCTGTCCTCTTCACAAGAGAGTATTTGTGTGGTACGTGAATTTGTCGAGATCACTGTATTCCCACTCTGCAAGCAGGATAAAGGTTCATGGAAAAGTGTCTCGCGCGTTCATCACTCCGAATGATGTTTGTCAAAGATGTCAGATTTCCTCCTTCTTGATCAATTCTGTCATGGATGACGTTGTGAAAAGTGCGCTTGGGAAATCGTGTGACCTTGGCGTTAAGCTCCTACCTGGCACTAGGCTGAGTGACATAGTACTGTCTTACTCAGCCCCTCTTCCGAAAACATGCAGACCAGGCTGAATATGGCGAGTGACCGGGTTGGTTTGTATGGAATAAGCTTGGAACCTCTAGAGTGCAAATCAGTGCTTCAAGTCTGGCACATTCCTACTCCTACCTTTTTCAACGCAGGTAGTCCGCTCGAGACTGGGGACAGTTTCACACACTTGAGCAGCACTATCTCGTCAGCTTGTAATATTTCCGAGAAGCTATCAACGAGGATAAAGAAGGCACGAGTTGCCTTTTCCCAAAAGCGTCAGTTGTGGCTTCGAAAAGACGTTCACTCGTCGCAAAAATTGTACGTTAGGCCTTTATGCTTGACTATCGTTGTGTCAGCTAATTATTCCATCTTAAGTGAACTGGTCGCGTTTGTAGCGCGGTCGTTTACCGGTGCGTGTTTCGGAACTGTAGGGTTATGCGATCAAGTGGTTAACCGATTATGCTGCACAGCTTGCGACAGTTGGGTCACCTATTTCGCATGTTAGCTGAGCGTTTGCCGTACCGGACATTATATACTGAGACCACCAACAGTCAAATAAAACCGCTTTATGGTCAAACTAATATATGATCACGAAATATGAAGATTGACTGTTCCGTTAAGCAGAAGTGTAATCCGGCTGGCTGGTATCCTTGTGATCATCCAATCACTGATTGGAAACACTATGTGAGATGGCACTGTGCTGAACTCAGCGGTGTGCCCGTATTCACACCATTTTTTATTTCCTTCTCTTAGTCTTCTTTTAGTATTTTTTTAACATCCCTATCAACGTTTTTTCTGGGAAATTCCACGTCACTCTTGGAATGAGCGGCAGCCGCAGCCACAGTAAATTCTGCACAGGCTCATGGCTGTTATGATGATGATGATGATGAATTTCGTCTGCGTCATTACAAGTTGTCAACCAGAATGTCTATTTTTCTAGATGGTGTTTCATGTAACAACTTAACTCAGTGCATACGAACAACTGTACCTACTGTCAGTTTATGTCTTGTGGACAAAACATTCAAAAGCGACTAATTTCCATCCCTTCTGATTGTCACGTCTTGTTAGTGGGTTCACATGAATAGATATCTGTCTAATCAGGTCACTCGTGTAAATGGTGCAGGAACTTGTTCAAAATCAACTGACAACATAGAAAACAAGTGCCCGTTATAGTGCTTGTTGAGCCTTAGTCATTCTGTTTATCATTATGAAATTACTTGCTTATCCGTGAACTGGAATCTTGCCAAACGTATCTCGATGAATGCGAAATAGTTTGATTTGAGACCATTTACGAAAGACCACACGTGGTAAGTGCGATATCATAATCATAATCTCACATGAACTTGAGTTCGTGTACAAATCACAGTTGACGTTCTTTCGTGGTTGATTAATATGTCGTGAATTTCACCGTGTAATTTGGCTCCATGAGTCGATACAACATTCCCCACAATAATTAATTCTCTGTTTGTTCACTTGGTGCTTAAACGGTACTCACGGAATCATCTGAAAGAAACAGTATTTAAGCTGGTTATTAGACTCAAAATACGTAGTTCATTCGTCCGAGGAATACTGCAATATTAAACAAGTATTTTCACCTTGATTGTGATGTTTTCTAAACAAGACACTTCGGTAGGTGTGCACCAAATTTAGGATTTGATTAACTTATTTAAGTGTCCGGTCAATCAGTGTTATACAGATAATCGACGGCAAGAAAATTACCCTTATCAGTTCATTGAGACACATCTGCTCACCACCATATTTAAAAGCTGTAGTTCTAGATTGCATGTACTTTTAACCGACGCACGAAGCGCGAAACGAGTGCCAATTGTGATTATTTGACTTCACACACACACACAAGCTCTGAATTATCCACGTGAGACCACCTATAGACGGACTGGTCGATGCACTAAATATTTGCATTCGTTTACGAAACGGTGCTAGCACGTTTGTCTCACTGATGACAGTTGTTGATTTCGAAACAAGTTCTTGACGGTTGATTAAATGGGTTACGCTCAGCAGCGTTCAATCGTGTTCAGTTGTTTATCAGTTTCATTACTTCTTATCCTGTTTACATTTGTGTGAACTTTAAATTTCGATACGTTGTGCATCCATGATGGTCGAGTTGTGTACTGGTTGGGTTGTTCGTCCTTGATTCACCGAGCTGGACGAGATATCCGATATAGTTGTCAATGATCTAAACATTTCTGTCAATTAGTCCTCCAAGTGGGTTTGTGTAGTGGGATGAAAGTTGTTACCTGTACGCTGTGGTCCACGTGTTGGCGGGATATTGGGCAGTGATGAATAGAAGACAAATCTAGTGGAAGTTACCAATGTGTAGTTCTAACCAAAGCGACTACTATATGACGTAAGGTTGAGAACTCAAAATCAAGTCCTATGCTGCATTTGAGCCAGGTATAAAAACTTATGCTTACAACTTAGTTTATACGTGATATTTTTCAAAACTGCTCAACTACTGACACACCGCCTGCGATCAAATGACAGGCACGCAATTTGTTTACACATGAATCAACCTGAGTTCACTACTGATTAGATGATGCAGTCGCCAACTTCAGCGTTCTGTTCTCATAATGCGCATAGATATCGTCGAATGAATTTTGTCCACTTGAATGTTTTCTTGTAGCCTAACTGATCAACCAAGCTGTCGTATCACTATCGACGTTCGTTGTCGTAAGGTCTAATATTCTCGACTGTAGAATGTCATGAAAATAACGCAGTTTATGCTGTCAGATCGAGCCAGAACATTCCGCATGTATATTGGAACATCAAAAATAGATCAGGAAGGAGTGTATTTTTGAAAGCTACTAAAGAAAAATAGATAGACATTCACGATTTCAATTGCTTTTCTGTATTGATCTTGTAGGTGACCTTTACCGAATACAGCGCGAAACTAGACAAGCGAGAACAGGTTCTTGTCGGCTACGTTCACTCTTCTGGAGTGGAGATTTCTTAGTGCACAAAACCATTCAATGTGACCGCCCATAATCGAGAGAATAGCTATTGTTCACGAGAGGCCGTTTAAGCGATCAATTCCGAGAGTTACTTACACTTGCTTAAAGATGCAATTAACAGATAACCAAGGCTATACATCTACCATTTTCGCACGAGCCTGCTAAACGATGCTAATGTTCCCAAGTACTGTTCAAGATAACCACACACATCTAGTCTTCCAATCTAACCTTATTGTAACCTGATCGATTGTTTGATTGTTCCTACCAACTCTGTGACATGTGTCAAAAAATATCTTATCTCAGCGAACAGGATCTGAATTGTCTTTTAATTCAGTTTTTGTTCATTCTTGGACAAAGAACATTTTTTGGTATATACATTTCACTTTCTCATCAGAGCTATCAAGAATATTTTGGTGACACTGGTTTGAAATACACTGAACGACTGCGTTCTTCATTAGCAACAGTCGACTAGATTTACCTGTGAAATTTAAGCTGCCAGTCAGCGCATTAGGTGATCGGAAAATGGTGTTATACGGCCAGTCAGTTTTGTAGTACAAAGGATTTATTACACCAGGATTCTACTGTAACTAATTTATCTACATCTTAATCGATGGTGAACAAAATAATCAATTCGTTTGTGCAGTGTGTAAAAACCTCCAAACAACCGAAATAACACTGATTAGATTCACTGGCAGAATCTACCCAATCTCCTCATTCTAATAACATCTCAAGGCAGCTTCAACTTAGTAATTATGTGGGCTTAGTTGTAGAAACATAGATGGTAACAATGTGATTGTCAGTTTGCTTGACACAACTCCGATCTGTTGTGTGGTCTAGAAGTTTGTCACTTCTACAATCTTCCACATCCCAACAAAGACCCTGAAGTGCGTATCCTAAGTCATGCGATCGGCGTATGCTGGAACTATTACATTGATAAGATTGCGCGGAAGATAGACTTAAAACAAATGTATTGACCCGCTACCTAATCCGCTAGTACACAACACGAAACAAAATAATGAGACTCCACTAGCACTTTACTAATACTTCTGATTCTTCCGAAACCGGTACACATTTTTTTTAAATATTCAAAGTGCTGATGACATTGCCAGTGATGGGGATCTTTTATGTTTTATCACGTGAAGACGACAGAGTCGTGCGGAGCTTTAGTTTGTACGGAATAATCTGTACTTTGGGGTTTCTCCTGTTTCACGACAAACAAACTAGACGGTTTGCTTCGCATTGTGTAAAACCTTGAGCATTCTATATTGCATGTTATCTGGCTTCGAAACATATTTTCCACAGAGGCTTGACAGTCTGTACGGGTCGATTACTCAGGCACATGCGGTGCTATTCGAGCTTGGTTGTTTGTTGCTGAGGTATTCCGGAATTTTTGACAACCTGGTAACCAGTAGTAACTTGCATTTCCGTTCTCTTTCCAAAAAGTACGGCGCGATATTTCATCGACGGCTGGACACTCGTGTCTGGCTGATCAATTCACTCATCATGTGAGCTGTTGACATCGCATAGTCCTGTGTGTACACAATCGCCTCATCCAATTTGATGCTAGGTACTGTGATATGTCCTCATGGGGCTTATAAAAATGCGAACCTTTTGCTGTACGCTTGGTTGACTGCAGTGTCTTAACTGCCGGAGAGGCGAAGCTACTCAAAATTCAACCAAATATACTCAACAGTTTTGAAAATGGTGTGTTTTCAAACCAGGCGAAAATATGGCCCAAAACATAGTCACTAGTACCTATTTTTCAGTCAGTAAATTCGTCTGATTTCTTTCAACGCTTACCCTCTTAGATTTTTCGAACGTAACAGAGTAATTTTCATATAGTATATAGTTATGACTTACGGATTTTCTGAGAAACAAATACTTTTGTGAATTTTAATTCGTCTTAACCACTTTCCCTTTACAGATGTGATTCCTGGAAGCCTTGCGTGTGTGTGTATGTAGGTTTGTGTCAGCTGAAATATATAGGGCTGTTAAATTGAGAGATCTGTTCACACATTTTTTCACCAAGACAGAGCCTTGAAATAAGAAAGGCTAGTCGTAAAAGTTGCTGGTAATTCCGAAAACAATGCCCAATGTTGGTTAGCTAGCAGCGCGTTATACATGGATTGATTATAGTCGGTCTATCACACGGAAGTTGAAACGTATACTACACTTGTAAACCTTGAAACCTACGTGAGACGATGTCTGCATAATTCAGGCTCTTGTGAAATAAGGATGCAACCATGAGTTGCAGTATAAATCTTTGGTTCGATAATTTTTTTGGCATATAAATCATCACTTGTACGCTGATGTTTGTTTCATTGTCAATGGAGTAAGCAGTGTCTGAATTCATTCAAGTTAACCATTGGGGCGCACTTGCCAAATCTACATACTGGATATGAATCACAAACCATTTTGCACGCTATGCTGAACGCCTTTAGGTGTCAGCTGAAACCTACTTTGAATTAATAAAACCCAATCATTATATTTAATTCTGATGCGTCGGCTTCTTCAACTTATCGTGTATCAACGAGACGGTCTAATATTCCGAAGGACCTGGTGACTGCGTTGGTTTGTAGCATCATAACTTCTGCGGAACTAATCTAACATTAATTGGAATATACGGAGAACCCAGAAGTTTTCAATCTGCACCTAGCATTTGCGAGTCTACCGCTAACACCAAAAGACAGTCTGGATGATTCCCCTACCCTAACATCTTATCAATCGATGACCAGTTCTATAAGGCCAAAAGATCTTTTCTATCATTGACAACACTGCTCTATCCGTGCTCCTCCTCAATGCATTCAAACATATGCTTTGAATACTTGCCACCAAATCCTATAGTGGTATTTCAGCTTATGAACCGGATAGCAAAGTGACCATTTAAACGCATGTTTATAAGACCGTCGTTGAAGTCCATTGTGCGAATAATTGAGAAAAATTGGAATACAGGTAAGATGCAAACCATTCAAGTGCCACAGCGATAAAATTCGTTATTAGGTCATAATATAAAGTTCATCTAGACAAATTAATTCGACTACGTAAAAGAGAAGTTTTTTTGTGTGAGACGGATTCGTTTTTGGACTCTCACCAGTCACAAAACATGTGACATGAACACCACAGAACTCTTGCGAAAATGCCAGAAAGCGAACTTAGAAAAAAATGTGGTCCACGCCTCTGTTAAAAGCACGACACGGTCAGCGTCGCATTCACTTACTTTTGTGCATGCAGTTACAAATAAACCTTGGCACTCGATAAATTATACTACGCCTAGTCAAAACGAATGATGTATCTGAATCCACTCGTAGGCAGGTCGCCAACAGATATCCAGTAATCGATGAAGAAACTTTATGTAAATGACCGTCGTGTTACATGGTGGAATGAGACATACTGTTCTGAATGTACTCATTTGTTCTTGTTCGGAACCTTCTATCACTTCTGCTAATGAAAGTTTTCAAGCATTTGTGTGTCGAGCTACATGTTACATAACAGACAAAAATTGTAGGGATGTTTCCGTTTATTGATCGCTGAGGTAATTTTCTTGTTAGTCAGCGTACTCATTTCCACATCGTTTTCGATCCTCTTCACTGTAGCTTTCAGACGAAAGGTCACTCAGCGCAATAAACAGTCGCCATTATATGGTTTGCTAAGTAAACATTTGATTCCTTCTGCCTCTACTGTTTCTCTGTGTTACTACCCCTTCTTATGTCGTTTAACAAAAGCCAGTATATGATTGTTCGATCGAAATCTAGAAGTGGGCAGTCTTCTGTACCCGTTTTGTCCGTGATACAGGTAGCCTGGGCTCGACGGAAGAGTGGTTTCACCAACTAAAATCACGTAGAATCCATGATGGTTTGTGAAAGGCCAGTTGCCAAATACTCTCTATAGTTTTATTTGTGAGTAAAACATCGAAAAATAGCAAACGATCGTTCTGTCTAACCTCCAGTGGTAGCTAACAAATTACTGTGAAGAGTTTTCAGTACATCCAGAACCTTCTGAATAAGATTTTCACTATCAATTTGGTTCAAGATATGATCAACACATAGCTCAGGCTTTAACACCTGCAATGACAGCTGGTATGAATTGTTTACTGTTCGACATGAAAACTTCACTCACTGTTTGTTCAAGGGGAATACGAATCGCAGCAACATGTGTCTATTTGAAACCTTTGTCTTGAAAGTACAATTTCACAATTTCTACGCATATTTCAGTTGGACGCTTCAAAACAACAAAATCTAAGTACTTTCATGAATAAGAATGGGTAAACTGTTTCATGAAAAGGTACACTTATGAATGGGGATGGAAAATTTTGTTATCAGAGGTACTTATATCTCTGGTACGTTATATTGTAGGCAACTCGATTTTTTCCGACAAAAACATGATATTTCAAACGGCTATTGGACAATCTTATTATACGGCATATTAACATTACAAAATAAGATTACAGGCTTGTGTATTTTGAAAAATTCGTGTGATATGGGTATAGTGGTGCCTATGGGTTTTGATTAATAATGTAACCGTTTATTTATAAATCTCTGTAAAGGCTCCGCCAGTTGCAAATGACCCACTGACTCATCAGCCATGAACTTAGATATGTCAGAAAGTGTCATATTCATTTTTACGATATATTCGGATTCTCCGGCGGGCTTCTTGACCAAAACTTTCTGGTCGCTGTGAAGATCACTAGGAACTAAACAGAAAGTCATTCTGTGCAGTTTGTGTTCCGATGCATCGACTTGAAACAGTAACAAGTTCGATTTTAAGCCGACCTTGTTTTCTGTCAGTGTAAGTTCCAGACTACATAGTAGCTCATATGGATGTTCATATTTTCTCCTCATATGACCACCCGTCAGTACATATTCATTAAGTTATATGGGTTAATGTTCATACCGGGTGTCGTCTGTGTACAACGAACGTAAACGATAACGCCTACACACGCTCACTGACCGGTTGAGGTGTTCTGTCACCGTGTCCAATGTCGCATTCTGACCGTTCTCCCATCGGGTGAGTGAATTAGGTAGAATGGGTTAATGATCATACGTTCCTTGTTCACAAAATCCAAAACGACTGATGATGGTCAAAACTGGAAAAGTCACAAAGTGTAACAAACATGATCAATACGAAGAGTACTAAGCATGCGTTGGAAGGAGAAAATAATATTTTTGACGTTTTCTCTCATCACTGTTCTTCCACATTTTTGAAATTTTGAGATGGACGGGTGGTGAGCTAAATGCGAAATCGAATAAGGTTTGAAAACTAGAGTTTTTTGAACCGAACGAAAATGAGGAAAGAGTAGGTTTGCTACTCACCACAGAAGAAACGCATATTGCTATCAACATGTTCAACTTTTATCTATTGAAGAATTCCTACTAAAGTTGTGTCTACTGACTATCTGCCGAGTTGTTCAAACGAAGAATAAACAACAAACGAAATATGTTTCTGTTTTGCTGGTGTCTTTTAATCACTCTTGGTCCTTATACACAGTCACAAAGAACGTAACGTGCTTTTGATAGCTCAGTTGCTGAATGTCGAACAGAGGTCACATCAACATAATCCAGCTTAACAGTAGCCCGGTATCTTTGTGTACTTTCCAAATCCATAGTTAGGATTGAATCAGAAGAGCGGTTTACCGGCTCTGACACACAACCTTTGATACTGCAACCGTATTTTCTAACGTAGGGTATATGTATCGGAACAGTGATACGGTAGAAATCTATTCTCATTCTACACGTGACGTAGTGAATGATAGCGGAATCATTACAACGTGTTTTCTTAAGAATTGCATCTCTATTCGTCGTGCTCGTAACTATGACCGCCTGTAGACTTAATCCTGATAGTCTATCACCGGGTTTTTTCAAAGTGCATCATCTCTTGAGGCTTATGCCAGACCCACGTTCAAAAGTTGGGACCAAATATACTGAATGGCTCTCCGTCAAGAATTATCAAAATTCCTAATGAAACGTTCAGCAGAAGTGAGTCTGTCTATTTCTTAAAGGACACTGGATATGTTAGCAAAGAGAAGGAGTTAATTTAACTGTCCTTCGGTAATGTAACTGGGATCCAAAACATAAGATTACTTAAAAACAAAGTCTTTCTGAATCAGCTAGCGCACGTGTGCTTTTAGTGTCAATGAAATATTTGTTGTGGTAGACAGTAATAAACGACTTTTTCTTCTGTCTCGTTGCACTAAAGTTGATATCGTTCTATACTAGTTTGCAGTGTACACAGGAGTCAGAAGAAATTAAGACAGTATGCTCTGATTTTGCTTAACAATATGCTGCAGGCAGCCTTACTTATTCGAATGTCGGTATTTAACCTGGCTGTCGCACAGAAATACTAAGCCTGTCTCTCCGTCAATATCTACAAAATGTGAAATCAGTGACGTTGTGTTGTGCTGTTCAGGCTATGTGATTCTTCACTGAACCATTACAAATACTTAACACAAACAGTTAATAAAACAAATCCCAACAAACTTTATTGATATGTTGACAGCTCACTGGTTCATATTTCATATTTCTGATATGACAACACAAACGTGATAATCGATTCTCATTTTGAACGGTCAAAAGTGCCCCTGTTCTTTGATAACGGTCACTCTGGTATATCAAAGACATACGGACATGAAAGTGTGGAACTAGAGGTTCTGCTCGGTCCACATATGTTTAGTGGACCATAAGCTGAAGGACTGTTTCAGCGTACCTTCCTACATGATGGACATCAACAGCCAAAGTAATATTATCATACGCTTACCTGAGAGGTTTGCATGTGTATCTGCGTAAATTGGTTATCATTTCTGACACTGCAATTCTTGATTGCTGGTAGTTCATGACCTCAGAAAATGTGATCACGGTCTTAAAACCGATGGTCTGGCCTTCAGGTCTAATGACGAAATTACCAGACAGAATTGGTTTCAGATAAATTCCACTAACTACCTTGTCTACTTACCAGCAGGTTCTGGTGTACAGCTAACATTCGTGGTGAAGATATGTAGACGTCTTAGCAGGCATGCCAACAAGGCGATAACAGTTCTATGTTATCATTGAAAAGTATTTTCATCGCTGACTATATAAAATATCAAAGTACATGGGTTTAGAGCGTGGCAAAAAAACAGTAAAACGTACTTCCGTCACTTGGTTGCATGTCGGATTGGGACAAATGGTTTAAATGGCACGACAACGACAGCGACCGCGTCGGAACCTTCTGATACCAAACAGCTGGCGCGTAACGTTGCACTAACAACAGTTCGCTGTGTGGAATGAAACAAACAATTCCGCTGTGGGGTAAGCACGATGATTAACAAACTTCAGATTTCGAATCACCTCGTTATTATTGTGGTCACCCGCGCAGGGAAGGTGGATGAATACCTGTTTCTTCGGAGCTGACTCTGATTGAAAATTGGCCACTCCTTGCAGTGAATTTCAAAATTTGGCCGAATACCCTTACGCAGCATTCCAGGCGAGCCTTTACTCAGATTTAGAATGGTCGCTCGTGCATAATTTCTGTGCTGGATGAAAAGCACTTGCAGTAAACCACGTTCATAAGTCCCGGGAGCAAATGAACAGAATAGTAGGTATCGTCAGCTGTGTGTGGCCTTCCGATGAACAGACCGGCATAGAAATTGGAATACCTAAAAAGATAGCAGGTCATGTGGTCTTCCTTCACGAGTAAGTGAGTTGTTTTGATGGGTGAAATTAAACTGGCGTAAAAGAGCTATGAAATTGTCCGAATCGGTAATTATTACAATTTCATCGACGCAAAGTGTACAATGAAAAAGACGGTCTATACAATCCGATAGCTCACTTTCGACTGTTCTAAGAAAAGTACCACTCAGTGTTGTGCTTATCAGAGTTGAAACTTCACTCACTTACTTATAAATATGCTCACCGAACTCGAACCGAATATCTTTCGTACATATAAGAAGAAATAAATCAAGGTAGTCGACGGGAACAGATAAACGATTAATATGAAACAAAACAAAATAACGTGAAAAATCACCCATTTTATTTACAGGCCCATTTGCAGTAGCGGGTCAAACGTCATTCGGGTACATTGTTTAGGAGTGTGTTACTGAGGTATTCTGTGCAGTATCACGTAACTCAAAGAGTCATTCAAAGAACGGGACCTGAGGGTGTTACGGATGGGTTCAAGTAGTTGAACTGGCCATCCAGCGAGCTTGTTGCATGTCAAATCATTCATGACATGGATAAGTCTCAAGAGAGCATGGGCTTTTGTGCGGTTAGGGGGGATTCTGGCACTCTTGTTGTACGAGTCCCTATCAGTTTCAATTGTTTCTTCTCTAACTCATTTATGTAGCGATACGAAAAAATATTTCAAAGTTGTTTGGCCATTTCAGCTATGGTGTGCTCGGAAGGCCGGATTCTTCGGTCATAGACTCGAAGTCTTTTTGTGTTATATTCAAAACGTCTACTGTTTTGAGTAAGTCAGAATTATCCCTCGAATGCTATCGGGCAAACAATCACTAACTAAATTTGTGAGTTGCTCCAGACATTTGGCGAAAGGTTGCGCCAAGTTAGTCGTGGTTACAACTAAGTTGAATGACATGTTTGGTTTATGAGTTGTTAGACGAGCATACCTTTTTGTTGCTGTGCTTTTCCTTACTTTTAAGGCAAGGAATTCAGTCCAATTTGCAAACCGTGCCTCTGGAGATATTAGCAGCTCTGCTGTCAATCGAATTCCCATAGTGACAGGAATATCACAGGTTGTCTCAATCCCAAATATGTGTTGGTTACCGGATATAGTTTGTTTGTTTAAGCTTCATACATCCTCCAAAGCAACCAATTCGGAATCCCTATTCGGTTAAACAACCAGTATAACTTTATATGCTGCTACTGTTTTCAACGCAGCATAATTAGCTAGATCAGTGGTATCATGTGTTTACTTGGCATGTTTTTAGTGTTGTTTTTCGAAGCCGTC
Organism: Paragonimus westermani; assembly: GCA_008508345.1. Lineage (NCBI taxonomy): Eukaryota > Metazoa > Platyhelminthes > Trematoda > Plagiorchiida > Troglotrematidae > Paragonimus > Paragonimus westermani. The sequence goes on from QNGE01002888.1 coordinate 49,344, forward strand.
ACTAACCCTAAACATTATTAGAATAAATACTCAAACTTAGACAATGTCTCATCGTAGTTAATCTGTCGGATGTTACAGAGAATTTTGGTTTACACGACGATGTCTTCGTCTGTGCCTTTCGTTTGGAAAGTTGAAAGGTTTGCAACACAATTCATTTAACCCTCAGTGTATAATGATTTGGTTAGACTGTATTGAATTGAATTAATATGCCGAGGAGGAACACTGGTTTCGGTCTTGTACTAAGCGTGCTTACAAAATTACCAAATCCAGAGGGCCTCTAACCAGTACTTGACAATTCTGGGCATAATTTTTCTAGCATACAGCAAATCTACCCGAGACCATAGTGATACGACATTTGATAAGAGGACTTATACCATTTGTTCACCATAATTTCCGCCAACTGATAAGAACCGTATTCACTGAATGTACTCATAAGAAAATGTCATGCCTTTGATTTGTTTTGCAACCTCGTATTTATATGTCAGTCTCATTAGAGGACATTTTCAATTCGTTCGGAAGTCGGCTACATGGAACTGGGAAACAGTCTATTTTTGTGGTAAATTTAAAGGTTGGAGTCCATAGTGTTGCTACGATATCTTTTTCCTCGTCTGTGGTAACAGTCAGCCGGATTTTAAAAAGGTGAAATTCGCGACTGGAGGTTGGGGAATTGCTTGTGAAGTTTGGATTGAACGTATAGTTGTAGACTGCTTGAGGATCGAATCTCCTTCAGACTATCTCCCCATCGGGTAAGAACACAAGGGGTATTGTAGCATCGGTTACAGAGTGTCAATCCCTTACGGTCGTGGCTGATGCGTACAACTGATAGCCTGATGTGAGTAGTGAGTCCCCCCAGACCGACACGGCGTTAACAAGTCAGCTCTTCGTTTGATGCATTATCTGAAGAGAAGCAAGCCGTCAACTTGAAAAGAAACGTACAATAATTCTCCCACACTATGGTTCTCGTGCTGGCTCGACCTAATTCTATATTGCAGTGAGCTTTCACACAAGCAGTATAAATTCAGAACGCCTTAGATGACAGCTCACTAATCATTGCTTCCTTTTGTCAAATAAACTTGCATGTAGGGATGAAAACTTACCGGAAATATACACATTCTAAGTAGTCCACTATTTTTTGATAAACGTTGGTAAGTAGAATTCCCCAAGACTAAATCCAAAACGAAATTTATTAAAATTGATTTTTGATCTGATTTAAGGGTGGGCAGTTTGTTTGCCAACTAGTATTTTCAGCAAATTGGAAGTGAAACTTTTCTGAACGGGACCACTACATGTTTAACAGTTTGCTAGCTGTACGGTGAGTTTGGTTGTTGACCAACTTAATACTGTCTGGACTACGTTTCAAGCTAAGATAATCTGAACCGGATGTGAGTAAAATATGATTATGTAAGGAGTAAAGTTCTTATCTGTTTCACAAACATATCTTAGGACGGGACGAGTATCGTAACAAATAGTTGATCTGTCCACATCCCATCAGTGTGTATGCACACCTCGACCATACAACCAGAAAATATTAGTCGTATAGTAGTGTGTTGTTCATACTGGAGTTAACACTTCACAACAGTCTTAATCTTTGTTTATACTGCTAAGACGTGGTGAGTTCAAAACCGGAAATTGCTGATGTTACAAGCTTAAGTTCTTACCCATTATCGAGGACACAGAAACAAAATCCTGAACGACAACCATTCTATTGGCACTCCAGCTGAAAGGTTGACCAGAATGGCCTACCAATAAACAGGCCTCCTAACCCAGTCGAGTTGGCGAACATCCCCAACATACCGCTGTAATCACAGTCTTCTCGTATCGTCTCCACTGTACTAAGGCTTTGGCCACATTGGTCCGGGATCGATATCCGCTGGTTCATTATGAACGCCTCAGCGTTAGGAAATCAACACCGGGCTGACACCCAGCATGCACTAATAGGTGCAAGTAGACGAATAAAGCACATTCGCCTAACAGAGCGTGCAATCACGATGACGTTTTTGCCGAACGCTGGATAACGAAACCTACGATTATGAACGTAGCCAATTTACAAATTAATGAAAAACTAACGAGTTCGCAATAGAAATTTAAATACGTCGTTTTTCCTTTCTAGTTCTACCAGACTGGGTTGTATTTTATAACCGTGTTGGTGAATCTCTGAATGAAGTATATTTCTCATTTTTGTGGCCTCGTTATAAAGCGGCATCCAATTTATATCAAAGTGTTCAGTTGTCACGTAATTTCCAAGAAGGAATCCATTAAAATGTGCACGATGAGGTGCATCACATTCGGCTCTGTTGAAGGTAAGCCAACTAAGAGTAACTCAGCTATATACTCTACGGAGAACCATAGGCAATTTGGTCACATATTTGTGGTGTATGTATTTGGTGATCACTGCCTCTTGTAGCAAAACTTATAATCATTTTTCAACTGAATTCAAAGGTAGCCGATCAAGTATCCACGTAAAAACACTAGTTACAAGCCATTTTTGTTCATTGCGACAAACCTAATATTAAGCAGGCCGAAGTTAATTGTTCTCAAAGTCCAAACAAGGACTGCTGCTCGTCGGGTACCAGAAGAGACTGTTCTTTCTTTCAAACGAAACAAGGCTGCTAAGCTCATGACAAATAACTACACTATTTGCAATTTTAAATCTATTCATGTGCCAACTTCTGTCTTTTGGACTTAGTTCAGTGACTGCATTGGTTTTTCGACTGACATTCCAAATTCACTTGAACTGCACACACGTCAATAATGCAAAGTGATCGCGAAGCTATAGCGTAGCGCTTCATCGGTTCGGTCAAATATTCGCCGACTGCTCATTGTTTCAAACTGACCTTTAGACCTTGCCAGTATGGTATCAACTGCCACTCACCGCGTTTGTCTACCGTTTACAGATTGTATGTGTGCGTGCGGAAATATGATGTTTGGAATACGAAGCGGAACGCTCAGCTGAGGTATTTAACCTCAACAATAGATTACTATAAATTACAAACCGTGAACAGCTTTTTCCGAGTGCAGAACCTAGTTCGACTAAATGAGAGCATTAAAACGGAACGCAGAATAAGGTTAAGTAGCGAAGAATAGTTTCTCTCACTCCAACTTCAGTTGCATCCATACGTTCGACTGAATACGGTTCCAACGATTACCAACGGGGGATCAGGCTACGTTTATGTTGTTGTGACCAATGTCAGGTCGACATATTGGACTCGCTTCCACCCTTATGTACGGTGACTGACTAAAACGCACTTGATTAGTTGACATGGAAAGTCAATGCTGATGTCGTCATAATCCTGGGAGTAACAAGATTAGAGTTACAGAACATGTACAGTGCTCAAAGTGGGATTCTGTTAGAGAATTAGAACTCGACATGCAAAATATGCGGGTGGACGGAATTTTGGTTGCACTCTACTTGAAGTGGAAGTTAGCAGTAACATGGGATCGGTGATTACAACTTCGATCTAATCTGTAGGTAGGTTGCTTGTTATACATTCTCTGCTTCCAAATAGATTCCGTACACCCATCATGTAATTTTTCAGTTGTGTTCTGATATCAAAGCATACAAAAAGTACTCATTGTTGTCACTCATACTCTTAGCTTGATAATCTCAAAAGATTCGTATAACTTTTTCACGCGGAAGCAGGCCTGTCTCCACACCTACGAGAAAAGGGGTTCAATCAAATGTATTTGAGACAGAACTGCCAGTGAACAAGGCTTCATATACCAAATAAACGAAATATCTCACGGTTTTGGCCCGCACATTGAATAATTATTTGTTGGTTTTAGCACAACCTTGTCTCTTTTGCGATGAGGATCGGACAAATTCTAGCCCCTTGTGATCCAAGGTTTCAGGATAGTCATTCGCAGATTGCAATGAGCTATAGTGTTAGGTCTTACAGCCAAATTGGCGTGTCTACAACCAGTGATGTAGATTGGAGAATTTCAGGTTTTAAAACAGATACTTTCATGCACAGTATGCTCAGTCCGTCAGTGGTAATGGGCCTAAATGAGTTCTGTGGACTAATATTTCCTGTGGCCACATTGAACCTTTGGTATTTGACACCACTGTTTTGTTTGTCTCATAATTAACACAGTTTATGCTCGGGACACTAGAATAAAAAGCATTTAAAAGGGGGTGGGGTGGTGTTGACGTTGTGTTATGAAACTGTGACATCTGTGAAATTTAGACCCTTAGGGAAATACGATAATTATTATCTCTGACCAATTAACGGCACGGATACGGGAGAATATATTTTGCACTGTGTTAATGTCTATGGTTAAACCAAAAAAGTGATCAATTTCGCAAAGATTTAACCTTCAAGCAGAGCTTTTAGCAAATCGTTTAACTCAGAAAAATTGCAGTATACGAACTTCACAGGAGACAGTTATCAAGGGGTACCTTTTGGTATGTTGGGGAAACGAGGTGTTAAAGAACTACCCAGAGGATGGGCTAACTGAGGCCACAACATGAACAGTCCAGAAGAGAATGTAGCTGAACAGCTTCATGTGCCTGCATGTGTCTTTGTGTGTGTTTTGGTTAGCAATTAATCCGCTACTCTTTTCAGAAACTTGGGTGTCTGCAATCTCCTACAGCTTTTTTGGTGTATTGTATGATGAATGGTCTGTCTGATTTTTTGTAGTTCAATGTGAATCTTGTTTATCATGCTTATATTCTCTGGGATGCACTAACATACACTGCTATATCGTGATGCTTCTTGTATTACACTTCGCAAATTTCCCCTCTCATGTTGAATCTCGTCATTGCAGTCTCTCTCTGTTTACCATTCGAGCGATAAGAGTTTCCTTTCTCTGCTAGTCATTCAACTGGCTAACCCAAATTGGCCGACTGGACACAAAGGCACCACTCACACACCTCCTGGTCTTATTCCCACGACTTTACACTGGATTTGTGATGTGTGGGTGGAACCACATGCGGTGCAACACAAGCCGATTGCGATGATGGTTGCAGGCTTCCTGTGGCTTCGGTCATGGTGACAAGCTAATCTGAATCGGATGCCGCCAGCCGTGTGTGTGCGCCAACACTGGCTCCCTGGAACACAGAAGTCTGCACTCACATGCCTTCTAGCGTTATTCCTTCTGGTTCACACTAGCTACGTGGTGAGTGAGTAGAACCACAGTTGGTACAGCGCAACCCACTTGTGGTAAGTATTACGTACAAGTGTCTTTTGACGCTGGTCACTGTGACAATTTAAGTAGAAAAAGACCACACCAAACGTATGCGTGTACAATATTAGAGAAACGTTGGGTGACAATAATACCGCAGGATCTTCTCAAGTTATATCGTTGTGATCCACTCAGAGTACTGATAGTTCTAGACCGTTCGATCGGCCCATCGCCTGTGGTGTAGCTGTGATCACTTTCAACTAAGTCGGGTGGACAGAGCTAACTTGATGCCAGCTGAGAATGGCATGTGCCGCAATAGCTGAGTCGTGTTCTAATTTTTGAATCTGCTGAGCAAACGTGTGAGGCTTTTATTGCACCTTACTTGTTCTTCACCACACACTCTGCTGCAGGACAGCCAGTCTAGTGTGAAAGGCCTGATACACACGGTACGATCGCCTTAGAACAGATCACTTTCCCTCCAGCTTGACTAAATTGCTGTTTGCCTTATTTGTGGCCTTGGCTGTTAATTTGATGTTGTACCGGTTAAGGATCTGTTTGAGGTTTTGCGATTTGTCTCTTCTGTACGGAATAACGGTGGTCGACAGTCAATTCCTGCGCTTGTTGATCTTGATACGGGTTTTATAGCAAACTGGACGTAGCATCTTATCAGGGTGGACACCATATTTTGGTTTTGATCTGAAGACCCTATATTCTTTCAATAGCTCGTCTCCGGGGCTAACAAGAAGGCCATACGAAGTAGATTGAATGCATTTGCTTTCTTAGTGCGCTCGGGCTTTTCTGCACTGAAGGACCGGTTGGTGTTCCTTCTGTACGCGTCAGTTTCCGGCCTACCGTCAGTTCTTCTGCGTATTCTGCAAACTGGAAACTTGTGTTCCTGCTCCATGATTCAAGTTCAATTTTCGGACGAAAGTCATCTGTGTGTGTGCTACAAACCTATCAGCTTTTTTCTTACGTATAGCTACCAGTGTATTATTCAAACGTCGCCACCACATTCAGGTGGATCGGGAAGGTTCAACAACCGCTTTTCTTCGAAATCTTATATGACCAAGTAAGTAGCAGTATGGAGATGAACAAGCACATTTTATCTCTGCCTGTTTGCTGATAGAACACTGAGTTGGATGTTAAATGGTGGACTAAGGAAAACTCCTTCGCTCCAACAACCTCATCAACTAACGACCCACATGTTTTGATCATAGCAGCACCTGCTTCCAGAAGCTGCTGAATGATATTCGGAAATCCACACTGGAATCTTGGAGAACCACAATACGATGCCAAAGCTAACCAGGTAATCACCCAACAGAATGAACAATGCACTTTTCAATAAGCTCAAGAAAACGTAACAAAACCTGTTCAGAACATAGTTCGGCATTCTTGTAAAACAAACGGTTGGCCGTTGTGGTAAAGTGAATTTAGGTCTGTTAGACAAACCGTAAAATCTTTCTTCCTCCCGGTTTTACGTTAAACAAACGTACTCCATCTAGGCTACCTTTCAACTTCTTGACCGAATTTGCTACTGCAACTTTTGATTTTTCTCAAAATGGAACTTTATTTATCTGCACTAACCGTGACGTATGGGTCATCTGAAATGCCGTCCTTCGTTTTGTTCGCCACGTCTGATCGATTTCCCTTGTCTCCTTTATTACGGAGTAACTGATTACACCACATCGTTCTGAATATGTCTTACTCTTTTGTGCTCATGTTGCTTGATTGAAACAATAAGAAATGCATCTTTCTTTTGTGACGTATCCGCTACTGGATGTCACAAACCCATCACGTGCGTTGTAAATCATTTACCTCGACGTTGTGTCTACTCTGATAATCGACCCTTCCATGATTTGGCAATCCAAACCATCAGTCCTTACTTCCCGTTCCGTCTACCTGTCTAACCCTCTAATTATCAACTTCCGGTCTGTGCTTTGTTCAGTTGTTTGTAACCCCCTCCACCACAAACTGGTTAATCGTTGCTTCTTAAATCAAATTTTAGTTATGCTTCTGCTGTCATTGGTCTTAGTTACTCGTTAAAAACCACTGCATTCCTCAGGACTATGTGCATTTTCTGTCGTTCCTGTGGTCCGTGTTTAATAAAACATTTGTCTTCCGGTTTGTTCTGGGTTAAGCTTTATAGTGGTGTTCATTTGGACTACGATGTTTAACTTTGCCGAGGCAAGACGCTGCATTTAAACAGCTTTCATTTCAACCTTATGTCCTCTTAAACTGTCTTCTGAGTGATGCGGTCCAACCAACTCACCAAGGAAACAAGTAAAACTACGCGGATTTCTCCCCTGGACGATTCATTCCGAGACATCTGTCATCGGACTATTCGTTCTGAGACAAGTAGGGTTGAAAAATTAATTAACGCACCTGAATAACACTATGCACTGAAGGGATACTTCAAGGAGATACCAGCTTTATATGTCCTGGCGTTTACATTGACCTTGAAACCGAATGGACAACATTGCATTGAACGACCTGGCAAGGGTTGGTTGTTGTGCCCGTTCACGCATTATGCGCTGGTGAAATTCGCATATCCTACGGAAAGTACACGAAACTTGAAGTCACGAGCCGGCGCTCTTTGTCATGTACTTTATTAAGCAATATCAACAAGTCACTGTCGAGAAAGGACTTCATTTCTGTGTGTGGTTCACACCCCATTTTGATTACATTAAAGTGTCTCCGCAGTCTGTATTATCCTCCGGACAAATTCTCACGCGATCATTAAACTCACTCAGTGCGGACGGAACACGATAAACCAAAAGTGCTCACGGTGGCGTACAGGAAATGTGGATGACTACATCTAGGGGAAACAGATAAATTGTGACAAATCATTTGAAAATGTTCCATAATAAGACATTAAATAACTAATTATCATTGGTAATTAATTAATTAATTATACAGTCATCCTGTGAAACTGATGCAACAGTTACTGTCTACTTCTGAAACAGTCACAATATGCCATTCCATCCTCATATTACGACGAATCGGTCATACCTAATTCGGTATAGATGTGCTACATCTTTAGCCAAAAACGTCCTACTCAGTCAAAACCCAACTACATTGGTACCTCATGGATCACAGTTTCTCTAATTTACACATTTCACTCACCTCGTTGAAGCGAAAACCCAAAAGAACACAATCATCTTGTGTGTTGCGTTATTGTGTCCATACGTTTCACACCTGTACTGGTTCTCTCAGAGGTTTCACTAAATAGGTGTCCAGAGCAAATCACCCTCGTTTTACTTCATGGGATAACTGTGGAAATATGTGGCCCAAGAATGAACATCCCAAAATGCGACCAGTCACCAAAGTTTCAATCCTAGGTTGACTCACCCCCATACTTTCTTCTTGAAGATCACAGAGTCATTGACATCAATTCTGTCCTTCGAAAAATCTGATTCCACTCATGCGGGACTGTTGATCTGAGCACTTTGCAGCTAGTACTGACAGGTTCACGTCCCCCGTAACGTCTTGACCACTTTTAGAATAGTAGTCACTAGTTCTCTTACTCTTTCACACTTGAAACGGTTCACCACTAGTTGACTATAGACAGCCATTAAAATCTATCATATGAAATGACATTAAGTTTATAGGTACGCGGTGTTTTAATACAAGTCTGTTCACCCATTGAGCCCAATAAATTTTGTTTGACGAGTAATCAATATTATTCTCTTGAATAGAAGCACTAAGCAGACGAGAAGTGTCCTACCAACCATCCGGTTACCATATAGGGGTCAGTTCGGTGCAATTGCCTTCATCTGCACTTAGCAATAGCGTGCAGCTATTAGATGTAGTGTTCAAGGTTCAGTGTTAAGTGCACGATGTTCTCAAATGGAGGCACAATGTGAAACTGTCATAACGAAGAGTAAAACCCTTTTTTTGCTCCCCAATAATGCGTTGTGTACTGCCGGTACATGTGCACGGTTGTTATCAATGTCGAGAAGGGTCGGTCTCGATGGTGATCCCCTTAAAGGGTTTACCTCAACATTGAGTGATTATTGATTCGCCACAATAAATTCAGAAGTACTGTATAAAATCTTCAAATAAATGGATAACGAATTGAATAGTTAGTTCTATATCAGAGTCAGTCGTGTTGTTTTTAACTGAATTGAAAGGCAGAGTGATTGATTTCTCACCCTAAGTCGACTCGCCCACGTTCTTTGAGGTCCAAATCAAGTGAACTTATCAGCCGAGTAGAAGTCTGTCTACCAGCAGTCTTATCAAAAACATCAGCCTTTCTTGCTTCGTTTAAAATCCTTTCCTCGCCTGCCTCTTGAACTGTTATCCTGCAGTTGGTGGCAAAATCTTCCTTCTCAGACCGAGCGATTACACACTATGCTTAACTTAGGTATACGTCTAAGGGGATTAGGTTGTGCCGATAACATTGTCCGTTCACCGTCATTGTTGAACACTCTTCTCAGGTGACCTCTTCTATAGAACTACGCATGATCAACAATTCTCTGAGAAATTTCAATCCACACCTTTGAACCCCTTCTATTCATATTCAACTTTTTTATCCTGTAACATTCTGATGAAAAATCTCAATCTCCGTAGCCAATAGAACCATCTTTTTCACCACTTTTCAACTGTCAACGCATGCATCTGTTGAAGAAGGTGACTTCTACGATGCTGGCACTCCTGAGATGGGTCGCTGTTCGATTTAGTTACTAATGTGCTTACCTTAATAAGTAACCGAAAAAGAACTTGGTATTAATCAGAGAGAGGTGGTGCCAAATATCTTTATCAACACGCTGACCTCATAGACTCTACAGCAGTTGTATAGCTCTCAGCCCTGTAAAGTTTATGCACCAATAGTTAGCTGTAACTAGCGAGCAAGACGCAAACCCATTATTTCTACTCAATAAATCAGATGAAACGGTAATCTGGTGACGAAAAATTTAATCCAAAATCAAATGATGTTTGACTTGCTTCCTTCATATAAGAATAAACTAAGTTGAAGAATGCTGTACCACGGCTCGACCAAGGTTGATACCACGGGTTTCCCCAACGTGTAGAAACTCGGTGAATACTAAAGCAGGGCTCAGCTACTGAAACAATATATGTTCGGCCCGTTAACCTCAACTCTAAGTTTTGTCTGAGCAAGTCAGCAAAAGTCACGCATCGATCGGATTATTATAGAGAGGACCAAGTAATGGGTGTACCGCGAAGACTGTGACACGTTGAATTTTTTTGAAGAACCGTCTCTTTTTTCTTGATCTGAACATTACAGATGAAGTCTTAGTTAGGTTTGCTGGGCAATGCTTGATATACAACATGATACACGATGTCGTCTGTAGAGACTTCAGTTCTTAAATATACGTCATTACCATATCATCCGCAGTGAACACAAAGTTTTGTCCCCAGAGTTGCTACTATCTCACAAGTGAATTACACAGGCAAATTCTAACTATTCCAATTAGCTAGCCTTAATTTGTTATATTCAACAAAATTCACCAAACAATTTGATGTGAGAGGAATGAGTTTACCCAACCAGATGTGCGGCAGCGTTAGTTGTCATTCTTAGTACCGTTTAGTCATGAGTGATTCTGCTTGTAGACTTTGAGGCTGATCATAACTTCTTCAGTCAAAATACCCATAGTTTACAAGCCTTGCAGTTCAAGCTGTGTAACCGTATGACTGATAACTGTTATACTTTCTACAACATTTTGTGCGAGTGAACCAATAGTTGTTGCATATTTGCCATCAAGGTAAGCTGGAGGTTCTGCTTGTTATCATTTTGATATGCTAGCATACTTATCCAACAGTATAACGAACTTCAGCAATTGTAACCCGTCTGAAATTTTATCATCAAAAGCTTAATGAAGACCAGTGGAGGTATGCGCCAATTCGTGTAACACGCACGACACGTTTCACAGGAAATTAAAGAGAGACATGTCTAGAGAGCGGTCACAGAACCGGACATTTCACTTTTAACCGTACTCACAATGTCAGAGAGGTGTTGAGATGAATGGTCAGTAGGATATTAGCAAAGTTGTTACCAGCAACTATGTGCTTTCCAGTTGTGGGTTCAGCTGGCCTGAACCCTTTGATACGTATGCGCTAGATGCGGCTCATTCGATTCTTCCTATACAGCGCATCACCGTGTTTATAAATATTTTGGAGCAGTCGCACTGCATGGAAAATTTAAGCAAGGTTATCAGTTGACCAGCAGCGGTATATCTTCAGTATTTATTATCACAACACTATCAAATAGACAATTTCTGTGCTTCGGTTTCTGAACAAGTGAAAGGAAAACTTGTACTGGAATGAATGTGCTGACCTCTGTAAATTTCCTTGTCCACACTGGGAACTGGTGTATGAGGACCTCCAGATAACCAACGCAGAACGTTTTTGCGCAGCCCATCGCCGTGCCCTCAAAAGTGATATATTCAGTTTCGAGGTTCATCATGGCACAACTTCAGTTCTGTGCACAGCTGAAAGAACGCTGTCCACTTCAAATCTTTTTTTTAACTTAGTAGTAATTTGTCCGGTTATATAACGTACATGTTATACTGTGATGGAATGTTCAAGGATAGAACAGACGCATGATACGTTTGGGAATGTATATCATTTATGGCTACACAACAATATCTAGTTGTTATTTGAAAGGATTATTTGCATCTCGAATCTGCGTTCTTTTCTCCCCAAATGACCGTAGACTTGATGCATTCGAACAGATTAAAACGTTGGTTCTCGACAATTCACGATCGTTTTCTGCACCAGTATCACATGGGCTGATTGTGCCAGTAACGTGGTAAGTCGCCAGTGGGTATCTGGCACATCACAAGGATAACGACTGATAGCCGAAGTAACGAAACTGTACAGTCCACGGTGGATTGATCATAAACAACATATTCTGATAGAGTGTCCGCTTCGTCAAGCATTGTTAATTGCGATTGATGAGGATTAGAAAAAAAATTGATCAGGTGATTTCCTGATCACGGGCTACAGAGAATGAAAATATCACTTGCTAGGTTAACGATCATCCTGCCGCCTAAAATGCACTTAGAAAACACTCATAAATATGTCAGCCTCGTAGTTAACGGATCATTCGTATTCTCTTCTACCTGCACGAGTGCCTGTTATCGACCGCTATTTTTCTTTATACATTTGCACATAGGACTTATTCTACGGGTTGCAGTCAGCTATTTGTTCTATCAATAAGTACTAACTAAAGCTGTATAAAGGCTTAATTTGAAAGTCCGCTCAAGAGACATTAAGGTTTTCTAGTTACGGAATCCGTAGCAACCATCACATTTGTTCGAACACTTCTCAATGTATTATAGTTCATCTTCTCAGTCATTCCAATCTGTTTCTCCATAGGTGAATATTTCAAGACCAGGTGGCCTTGTATTGCAATACTCAAGACATTCATGAGTAGTGAGTAATCTGTATGTGGGCAGCTACTAGTTTTTCCCATTTCGTGGAAGACAGGTGGCAAATCGCAACTCATTTTGTCTCTGAAAGCTTATGGACAGAGGTATATGAATGGATTACTGACTTAGTCGGTGGCGGCCATAAGTGCGTATGTATGTCCTTCGTGATGTTAGTGACAGGTCCGTGAACAATCTGCTCGGTGCTGTACACAGAGTGAACGGTGAAATAGAATAACCAGGGATGTTTTGTGGACGTCAAGCAAGCGAATGTCCCAGATCTTGTTGAAATGAAGTGATTTTCTAGTATGTGCGATGTCTGAACCCACGTGTGTACGATCGGCTGGATCATATATACCGGAAGGCTGAGAATATTTAAATTCCGGTGACCTCTTCGGTTGAACTGCTTCACTAACGCATTAATTTACGTGTCACCTTGAAAACTATTTGTCAGTTGTGGATTAGATGTTTCACAGCTAGTTTTCTCACCACATCATCAAGTGTACAACACCTGTCGTTAACGCTGATAATGTGGTTGACTAAATGTGGTGTTTGTGTTGTCACAGCCGGTTTCCACTTGACCAAACTGCAACTGGCATCAACATGCAAAGTGTTGAAGCAATTACTCAAAGGGCTACCACGTCAAACTTACCGCATAAGTTCAAAGTAGCTAATTCACACTGAAGTCCCGGTTTTTACTTGCAAACCATTGTTAAGTGAGCCGCGATTTGACCCGAGACTTAAATCACTATTGGAAAACTCTTTACTTGCACTTCTTACTGGTTAATCGTCATCTCAGACAGAACAATCCTTCATTAATCATTCAGAATAGAGTTATCTGGGTGCCACGCTTAGTTAGGCGGTAATTTTTAGCTTGTCCAATGGTGAAAACGCTGATTAACCGTTATACTTTTACATGCTTGAATCCGAGTTAAGTAATTCAGTCTAACAGTGCATCCAGCCCTCACGTAAACTGGTCCGTTACACGAAAACAAATGCTTCACCTCGGTTTAGATAAAGCAAAACCACATAAGACATCACACCTAATTTCTCTTACTTTCTTGTGTATGTGCAAAACGGTGCGGTTCATTGAGTAGGCATAAACTAACCACGTTTTGTCGGCTCTGTGGATGGACAGAGACGGACACCACTGGTGTGTGCACGAACCGGATTTTTCTTGCATGGGATGGACTGATTCATAAGCTCAGAATTTGGTATCGAAGAGATACAGAGAACGTTTGGACCATTACAGACATAAAAACAAGTTCAAACCTGTTGAGGACGTAGGCTGCATTGATAAGCTGTGTACGACTACGCACCGGTAACAGAATTTGAAGCATACATCCAGTTCAAGATTTTCCAGGCCGCATGCCTTTAAAGCTTATATCTATGGTGTCACTTTAAAGATACACCCAAGGTATGCGAGCGGAAAATTTATCTGGTTGCGAAACTTCTCATATTAATCCATAGTGCCTTATGAACAAACTATGCTGGTTCGATTTCAACTACCATCAACATGTGGTTACTCGGACAGCGAATTAATTCCAGTGTTTTGGCTAACAGCCAAGTGTTATATTAACCGTAAACATGTATCGATTTGTTTGCTTAGAACTACCGATGTTGGTGCATAACCTCGAAAGATAGTTGACCTGAAAAGTGGTATAGCTGTCACACAAATTATGTGCATTCCAGTAGAAGGCGCATTCAAAAAACGGGTCTGTTCGACACTGGGTCTTGGATCAACAGCTGGCTATCGATTGTACAAACGTGTGCGGGATCTCGTCATCCGAATTTGAGACATTTGGCGCGTTTGGTGGATGACTGTACGGAGAAGACTCTGTAATCGGTTTAACATTGATTTGGAGAGAGTTTGAAGCCGCATTCTTGTTGAGAATAAAGGTCTGAATCAAACCCGGTGGAAATGAGGGAATATTGTTAGTAGTATACTACGAGCTGCAGCTTTTCAATATACTTGAACGGATGTTCAGGGCTATGTCTTCACGAGTTACAAACTAACAAATATGGGTTAGATTCAGTGCCACTGAGAAGCTTGTTGTAGGTTTCAACACATCTGCTACATTTACTAACAACTGAAATCAGATGAAACTTTTAGGTTGGTTGCACCTTCTAGATAAACTAGCCCCTCACTAATAAATGAGTCAGACTTTTGGGTCATTGGTTCCAGCAAGGATTCCCGGCGAAAACCCTATCTTGGGTTGACTCACAACATTTCGAAACTCGCAATGGTCTCGTATGTGAACTTGTGAGGCATAGAAAAAATAGGAAATTTTGGAAGCCACCGTCTTCTCTAATTCCATTTCCGTTTACGTCTGCACGGTTACACTGTCTCCTCACATTTACATGGCTTTCTTTGCGATAATCGTGGTGATAGTGGAAAGTGCGCAGCTGAGAAATACTCTTACCCTGTTTTGTCCACGTTTCCACATAAGCAGCTTCACAGGCTGTTATGTTTGGCAATTCAACATGCGTGAAACTTGGTGTATGATGCTTTATTCGAGACAGGCCAACGACCCTAACAAACTGACCAGACGACACCACCTTTGCCAGATTTCTAACTGAATCACCTTTTCAACACAATTCCCGTTGGCTCCGTAACAGGCTGCCTGTCGCTAAGCTGAAGCAAAGATCGTGCTGAGTTTCGAAACAGAATGACGCATGTGTGATGGGGTTGGGTGTTTGATATTTTGAATTTTTCCTGTCGACAATATATGGCTTCCTCCATTTTTCAATTAGGTTATCAAAATCATCCCTAAAAATTTGTTTGGGAGATCTAGTGACGTTGGTACAATGATTGTTAATCTTGAGCTGGTTTACATAGAGTACTTGACCTACGTCGCTTTGTCAAATCCCCCTGGACCAAGCACGAGGTTCTCACTGGATAATCCAAATGGCTAAGATTGCCTGTATTAACTGCGCTCTAAACTTCCAAGGTGCAAGGTAGTATATCAGGATTCGGTTGTCTGGTGTCCTACGATCTCCATCGATGACAATCTGTTTAACACGGTGAACTAATGGACCTAGCTGGGTGGCACTATCTAATGAAAAGTACAGTTCCACCGATGAGGTTCAAGAAAGAACAGCCGAAACAAATGGTGCGCTTATCTGTGAAGTGGAAGTAACCACCATTTTGGCGGAAATGTGTAAATTCTCTGTTTGAGACGTATGTTCAACTACAGTACAGAGAAGTAGCCTGTTTGCAGCTAAGCCGTGAGCGGATTTATCGTGTTTGGTCATTGATGTCTTTACTCTTTGATCTGCAGCCGTTCACCAGCACGTATTCCCAAGAGTTTCGGTTGTGAGGTCAGCTGACCACCTAGCACTAATGCACAATTTGTGTTATCTGAGTTATCTAAGCAACTGCCGAGCTGATCACTGTTCAGTTAGACCAGCGAAGGTTTGGCAAAACCGCAAGGCTTCAAGGCACTATGGCAACCACCAATTGTGGGGACACTGAATTTTCCGCCGAATGAATTATTTAAAGGTTGTCTTTGAAGATGAGGGATTAACGGTTACACAAATTAGCTGATCGGGAAAACTATTCGACAAAACAGTGTTGCTGTCAACAGTATGTCCTCTTGTCGAACCAGCTGTCAATACATCCGCGATATTCTCTTCGTTTTCCTTTCGAGGACATTTTTCCAGTTAAAACACCTTGCTTCTCTGTTGTGATAACCGCTGACTAGACTTACTGTGCCATGTGATCACGTATGTCCACTTAACTGAGTATACATGCATGTGGCATATGTACATGTCACATACGTATCTGTAAATTTCGCCTGCTATTTTAGATACTGGCCATTGTTTTCAACCGCTTCTAAGTATTCTGGCTACCAATGGCTTCATGGTAATACCAATGCTTATTTGGTATCTTGGTTTGATTGTTCGAACCGAGCAAAACGAGTTGATTCTTTTGTGGAATATTTCGACCTACCTTCCAGTGTATTTTCATTCTCATTAAGCCAGAAGAACTTCGAACAACGAGGGAAGCTGTTGGATTGAAATCACTGCAGCCCATACAATCAGGCTGTGTTCAGCCGTATACAAGCCAAGCTCACTGATGATGACAGAGCATTCACCCACAAGCTGGAAGTAATGCGAAATGGTTCAATGATGATGGTCAAAGAGACATTTCGAGTAACATTTGGTAAAATATGAGCCAACAGTCGGGATATAATGACCACGGTTTGGAAAGTGTCAGTTAAAGACTTAGAACGATCGGGACTGAATAAATTTCGGTGGAAAAATCTGTTGCATTGTTGTTGTGGAGGAAGCTGCATGAATTACGGGTAAATTTACTAACTTAATGTTATTTGGATTGTTCCAGACCTGCTTTGTTTATTCTGCCCAAAGCAACTTGAGTCTGTTCATTTGTATCGGGTATCATAGGACACAAGATAGATGAGAAGTACATGCGGAGAAACAGATAGGGTAAAATAGAGAGTCACAGATTACAGCTTGCCTCATCGTTCAGATTTAAGGGTTTTGGTCGATGCATGCTTTTAAAGATGTGTCCGTCACACGACGAGTGTCTGTCGGTGTCAATTCTTTACTCCGGATTTCCAGACGTTTTGAAATGGCTGACCAGATGCGATGAAAGGTTTTTATTCGGTCTAAGAAACCAGAAGGCTGAACGCAAACAAAGTACTCTATTCTCTTGGGACAGTATACAACAATTTCAGGAAAATCACTAACTTACTGCCATCACGGCAGTGCCGGTGAATCGCAGCATCATTCCCAACAATGTATTTTCCAATGTGCAACGACACTGCACTGCAATTTCCCTCTCACCTAAGCGCCAGTCGCAGTTGTGACAAGTCCGCACCTTACGTGTGACACCTAATGATAGATAACAGTAAACCGGAATTTTGCTTACCAATTACTTCGGTCCTAGCTCAGCTATTCTTGTGTCATACAAAAAGCATGTTCACCTAAACAGGGTGAACCTTGCTTGGCCAGTGACTGTTAGTCAACGGAAATACGATTAAGACGTTCTTAGCAACGGCTGTTCCAGAGCTGAGTGGATCGCAGTAGTTTGCTAAGAATTTGACAGACAAAACTTCACGTAGAACAATTGTGCCTTTTGACTTGAGTTACGCAAACCTGTGGAGGATATAGTCCACTGTAAACAAGGTCTTATGTACAGTTTTCCAGTAGTGGTCTCGGTAATTGGAAGCAGTTAGATTCTGGTGAGTGTACAGGCGACTCATAAGTCACTCTGAGTTAGTTTAAAAGTCTGTCCCACTTTTACTGCATAGTAATTAGTAAGTTCGGTAAGAGACCACGCCAAAAAGTCATGCTCCGTTGCATTTTGACCCTGAATCAGATCGCACTAATCCATGATGATTTCTCTGCCAGATGATCAACTTCATCAGATACCTGATGGTGCGTCATGAACTTTCCCAGATCTAGCAAACATCACTAGCATGTACACACAAGTAGTTGTTGCACGTCACCTACCGCCAAAGCGAGCAACGCTGGCAGATGGACACTTCCAAAACATTCGTGATGTTTAATCTAAATTTTCATGCCAACTTCTAGCATGCCAAAGATCTAACAGTTTCTTCCGTAACTGCGCAGGTTCGAACAGAAGACAAAAATCCGTAACGTCTCGTTCGATTTTGTTCGAAGACTAATGACCGCTTGGCTAACTGAATCCAAAATTCTTGATCGAGGACACACTCGTAGATCTCTCCTCATTATCCTTTACCGGGAGTCTAATGTCACATTCACCAACACGTCTAGCTGTAACCCTTTCCGAAGCAACCTGTCACAGTGATCGAAGTGGTAATCGTAACCAAAGCTGGCTTGCGACGCACCACCTTCGACTTCAATCGCGCACTCTACCCCCAGTTTAAAATTGAAGCAGTAAAACAAAAAGGCTTGGAAATCGGGACTTCAGTAGAGCAGCAGTCCAGAGCTGATTGTTCATACGGCAGAGTAGTGTGAAGCTGAAACACTTATCTCCTGGAAAAAATACATCATCATCGTAACAGCCATGAG